>VTPC01001546.1:49350-115198 GCA_011009095.1 Ignelater luminosus
ATTACTTGGCAATACTGCTCAAAAATATTTAAGTTAAATTTATTATATTCAGAACAGTATAGAATACTGTTAGATTTTCATTTTAGTTTTCCAAAGAATTTTATTTTAAATGTAAAAGGTATCTTAAAGTAAAACAGTGATAACTGATCTGTTCATCTTTTGAGCATGTGGGTGTATCATAATTCTCTGTCTTATTTAAACACATGCCATTTAAACTTAAATTAGTTGACCTTATCAATGACCGGTGGTATATTCTTGTTTGTCGTACCTTTGATTTGAAAAATAACTTGGTTACTAAAAATAGTAAAAAGTCATTAAACATCAAATTGTGCTCGGGATTATTAAAATATATGTTAAAACTAAATATAGAAAGTTACAGGAGCGAGAAATTGACCTTTCAACATGATAATCAATTTTAGAATTGTGCAAATGCTGTAACTGATTAATTTATAATTAATAAAATTAATGTTTTGGTTAAATTGGGAACCACAAAGTTACAATTTATACATGTTTTGTTTAAGAAAATAGTTTAGTTATAACTAGATTGTCAATTTAATATCAGTTTATTATTTATACTTAAAAACTATGGGCCCAGTTTTTGCTCTCCTTTCGCTAACTAATGAAGCTTCTTTAAAAATTTAAAACAAGTACCTATAGCTTTATCTGATCTTAACAAGAAAAAGGGCAAAATCGATTGCCATGGTAATTAGAGAATAATTAGATTTAATGACGAGAGCAGAAACCAATCCATGGTGTTTTAGATTTCATTAAGCACCTATTTATATAGCTAAATACCATACAAACTATAAAAAGGTTTTAATAAATAATGGCAGCAATATTTTAAATATAAAAGCAGGAATGCTGATTACAATGGTAGCATATAAAAAAATTATTTACCTATAAGCAACATTTAATTTCTTCAAAACAAACTTTTAACAATCGCTGTATGCATATCGCTATTCATCATATAAATTAATTAGATTCATAATGAACCTTTTTATAGATTAACAATGGAAATAATATAAGAAAACAAATTATTTTAAAAATAAAGTAAACCCGTTTAGTTGTAGCAAAGCAGTTTTGAACTTATCTAGCATCTTCAATGTGCCCAGCAAATAGAGTGTGATAAGATTTGTTCGTATTCACTAAACTTACCACAATTACAAAAAAAAGCACTTCTTTCATCACTAATCTAATAGATATTATTTCTAGATTAGTGATAAACATTTTAAAATTGACAGTTTTTATAAAAAAAAGTACAGGGCAGTAAAATTCGTGAATATGAACAATCTGAAATAAGCAACTACGAAATTAGCACATGCCAGGTTCACACCTTTTTAGGTTTTATTGAAGAAGTAGATCCCTTCTGGCTTTGTGGTGACTGGCTTTTGTCAGATTCAGCCGCAGGTGAGGAAGGGCGAGAGGTAGGAGGTTCAGAAAGGACTAAAGGCATGGTTCCTTCATCAAGGGTTAACATATGTTTAGGGGTAGATAGGCTGTGTGGAGGCATTATGGTCCGACTTTTAGGTTTTCTCCAACCCTATCGACACACATACTCATTAAGAACAACAGTTCATTCCAGAAGTCTTAAAACATTTGCTCTTGTACATTTACATTTGAAACAATGTGAGAATGTTTAATTAAGAATTCACTAGAAGTATGTTTACCTTATCGTCATAGAAGCCTTGGTCATCAGTACGCTGTTGACCTAATAAACGGTCAGTTTCTAAATCAGTATCAGCTTCATCTATTATAGAAAATTACATAAACAATTTCTACTTATATAAAATATCAGAACAAATTGTCTACCTTCATCTCCACCTTCTTCACCACTTTGTACTTTTCTGTCCGAATCACCACTCGTAGCAGAAAGTTCCCTTTGTCTGTAACATAAGAATTTTTAAAATTACAAAACTACAAAAAATGATAAAATATTAAAAATTAAATATCAAACTTATTTTGCTATACACTGTCACTAAACTAAAAAAGTAAATTTTAATTTGAAAATCATGTCCTTACAATCTGGTTGCATTAGAAACAAGTTATCATTAATGGTATTACATTACAAATATTAAATTATTAAATAATATTATAATTTGTATATACCTACACTCAAAAATATTCGATACTATCGGTTGTTGCTATGGAGGCGACATACAAAATTATTTAGCTCCCTAAGCAATTAAGCCTTCATGTGAAGGCAATAATAGCCTACTTACCAGGGAGGCAGTAGAAGAAATATATTTTTCATTTGCAATTTACAAATTCACATTATTACACAATGCGTGATGGGGTACTTAGGTGTACTAAAATTAACAGGTGCAAATTACACCCAAGCATTTTATAAAACAATGACTTTTTTATCAATGAAATATCAAATACTTTAGAAGATAATTGAAATGCAAAAATAGTTTTATCTCGCACTATATGTAAATGTCAACTACATAGTTATTTTCAAATGCATGGTGCTAATGCAAACACTTTATTTTCTTTTAACCATACATGAAAAGGGTAGCTGACATAATCACTTGGTGCTTATACGTTTTTGTTTGAATGTATGTAAATAATAAATGCTTAATCAACATCTTTTTTTTTCTATAAATGGGATAAACGCACCAGTAGTTGGCTACCTAAAGAATATTTGAAATTAAAACTGGTTTAAATTTAAAACTAAATAATATTTATTAATGAAACTAAAGAGGTTGTTACAACTTACCCATTTTTACAAAATCAGTGACAACCACAGCATCTCTAACATTTTCAAAAATTAACACTCACACTGAGCATTAATATTTTTTGTGCCAATGTTCACTATTATTGATTTTGTAGTTACCAAGAAGGATCAAAAATACTTCATTTGCCAACTTAAGCTAGCAAACATAATGCTTAAGAAACAACTGAATTGAGTTTATGAAATGCAAGGAAATATGAGATGTTGATTTCGAAATTCAAATACAGGGTGGTTATGAAACTTATAGCCCTTTAGAAAGATTCACTGCAACATTGATGAATTGTAATTTCAATAGCTCCATTAAATCATAGTCAGGTTTAATTCACAAATTTATAAATTACTGAATTTATTTAAGATTAAATATTTTTCAAGAAAAACATATTTTCGTCTAAATATTTAATAAACTTATGTAAATACAATACTGCACAAACAATTAACTGCTTAGGCGTTTGAAAGATCGAGCTAAATCTTCAAAATGATTAAGTTATACTTTTTTTTTGTTTTTGTTTTTACTAGAAAACTAAAAGAAAAATGGAGAAATCATCAAGTTTTTATACCAATTATGCTAAAAAGTCAGTAAACTAAACCGACACTACTGAAATCAAATTTCAACTACTCTTCTTCTAGCATGGGGATATTTACATAGCAAAATCTATTTGAAAAAAAACAGAATTCTTTAATAAACTTTGAGGACCCTTCATGAGCAAACGAAGGTAAGTTTAGTCCAACTGACTGTAACATGTGCAGTGTTAATTTTAAACATTGCCAATATTAAGAATTTTTTATTGCTGTTTAGTTTTATGTTGATAATCAGCTCATTTATAAAAGTAACACAATAAGAATAATAATAAATAAGAATTTTCCTGTCATGCATTTCAAAACAAGCCTGTTTTTAATGTATTAATTTTATTTGTCTAGAGCATTTAGAAACATATTTCTCAGTTTACTGTAAAAATGTAAAATAAGTTGTCTATTTTATAAAAGCTGGGACATTACTTTTGTGGATGACTGTACCTACTGTGATCTGATTATCTCATAACAAAATAAAATCTATGTGGGTTATCACAATATCTATAAGTTGGATTGCAGCACAATGCATTTAGGGACTATAAGTTTCATGGCGCAGCCTGTCTACAAAGCGAGCCACTTAATGTATTTGTATTGCAACTCTATGTTAGGTAGTAGCGTATTTTCTAAGATGCTCCACATTAAGTGGGCTGCTCTGTTTAGGTGTCCCTTGGGTGTAAATTAATTTCATTTAATAAATCTATATATAGGTCAGCACAGCAAATTTTATTTATCACATGCTCAGAAAATGTTTTGTGAGTACTCATACATATTTACGGGCCACAGCTATTACTTCAGCCTGCAACTTTACTCATACTCACAAACAGCATATTTTCTAAACTAGTAATACAAATAACTATTGTCGTGCACTACATAACTACAACGACAAAGAATCATTAGACAACATTAATTTCACATTACCATATGTCTTCTAATAATAGTATCTCTCTCTTTGAATCTCAAATACAGTTAACTTAACACACTTGGGACGCATTTACCACTTCAGCAACTTCTTTCCTGCTTACAGCAAACCAACCAGCCTACTTGCAACTTTGATCTCAAAAAACATCTTTGTATTATTTTGTTTCTTGTTTACATATGATTTGACTTATAATTACTGATTTAAACATAAATATATGTTAAGAAAAGTGATAATAAATTCTATGCTTTGTAACAATGCATAAAAAAATATTTCATAAACTTTCCTATGCATTTTTGTTTAATATCCCTTAATTTCTTCCGTTAAATTTCACTTTTCGTATACCTATGCATATACAGTTATCCACAAAAGTAATGTCCCAATTAAAGATGAATAAATAAGTACTGACTTTAATTACAAACAACGCTGCATAATGTCCTGTTTTAGCAGAAAAATAACACAGTGCAATAGCAAAATTCTGAAATAAGATTTCTCAATGAAAATCAGTATCAATATCTGATCAAAACAGTCTATTCCCCAACGGATTCTGCTAAGTTAGGTCTGAGCTCAAAGTTCATAATGTGAAGTAACATGATTTCTTCTTATTGTTTCCAAGTTTTTCATCTATAATTCAAGAACGATCAATTTCTGAATTTTTCTCATTTTGCATTGCCTTAGTAAATACCATTTTACAATGCTACCTTCAATTGTTTTGAAACGGTCAAGTTTCTGAGAATTTCTTAAAAATCCAACAATTGAATTGGCCATTTTTGGAGTACAGTCTGGAACTTTTTTGTAGGTGATGCTTTAAGATTCCAATTAAAGGAAGATATTTGGCAAAAGACCGTGACTACAGTCAACAATGATTCAAAGGTAGCCAAAATTCGATTCTGTAATATCTTGACAGAAAAACAATTGAAGAGCCTCATAGTCAGCTCATATATTGAGTCATTAAGCACCATTTACAACAAATGGTCCCATCTCTCTCTAAATGTCAGGATGGTAGTGAAAAACCACAAGAAGATTGAACGGTACCTGTACCAATCTTGCTTATATTGGAATTTCATTTGCAATCAATGAATGCTTGGTATTTTTCGCCATTTTTCCAAAGCTAGAGTAGGAGAACATCTTTCGTTTTCACCAGAAAACTTTTGCTTGAGAAACATGTATGAAAGTCTCCTAATTATAAATTCGCAAACGCGACTCGTTTATCTCTTTTTGTTATTGAGAAAAAAATTCTTACAATTAAATTTGGGCTAATTTTGTAATGGTGACCCCTACAGATAGACGTCTGTGGATCAAAGTTTGATCAAGTGTGAATGAGTAATAGGTTGGTGGTCCCTAAATACTGCACATTTGGTAGCAAGAAACTTGCCATTTTTGATTCCATCATAATGCACACTGAGATCATTTCTGAAACCCAAGGTGTAAATATTTTGAATTGATATGTTAATTATTCCTCGACTTGACCTACAACTTTGCTAAAAATGCTAAAACAAAATATCTCACCGTTCATGAATTACAGGAAACCCTTGAAACGATATGAACTTTGAGCTCAAAAAAGATGCTTATTTGACCTAACCTGGGAAGTAAACGATTTTGATCGGATATTATCAATCTTTGTTGAAACGTCTCATTTTAGAACAGAAATATCTGTTAAAAAATTAAAAGCTTTCACTGAAAACGAACATTACCAGCTGTGATGCATAAAAAAAGTCGAAAAAGTGAGTGAATTTAGCAAATAAAGTAAGAAATAGTAAATAACTAGGAAAGGGCTTTAGATAGAACGAAAAAGGTGCCACAACTCCAGTGTTGCCAGATGTAAAAAATGTCGCCAATAATGATACGAAAATTCCCGACTTAAAAATTCTTGAAATAATGCTCGTGTCCACAAGTTGTAATCCCGCTGACGTGCCACCAGCAGTGGTGATTAGCCGCTGTCGGTAATTTCTTGCAAACGAGTGTTGCCAACCATTCAGCAATTTTATGTCGCCAATGCAACTGTGAACATAGGTAATTTTTGGTGCTGTAGGTAAAAATCATCGACCAACATATGGCATTAAACTTCGTCAAAATGTATTAAGGGCAATTATAGCCATAACTGGAAAATGGAGTTTTCCTCCAAGGTCCGTAAATAATAGCACATTGTGAAAAGTATGTATTTCCCCCAACAACTTCGATCACAAATGCTGACTAATACCAAGAAATATGCACCTTCAAGATGTGTTTAATAAATTTTTAGCAATTTCCTGATTTCCAACATAAATTGTCATAAAATGGCGGTTAATAGGAAGACCTATCTTTCACAGCACATCAGTATTATTTACGGACCTTGGTTTTTCTTCAGTAGGTGTCCAGGAAATTATGAAACAAATGGAAAAATTCTTTTGATCAACTTCTCAGAAAATTTGTTTATTTATAAAATTTTGTACTTACTCCAAAACTTTCAATAACAGAAATAAAACTGATTATCAACAATAATAAAGCAAACTCGAAAAAATATTACTTTTCCAAATTGCAAATTTTCTCAAAATTTGTAATTTATCTCCAATAAATTCCCCATCACTTTTTAAAGATCCTGACTAGTTAAAAAATCCCCAATTTAGGGAAAATCTCCATACCTGGCAACACTGCAGTACTCATGACTTATCCTTAATTCTCATTTTGTACCTCCTCTGTAACTGCTTGATTGGCCTGACAGGCCTGAGAAACTGAGAAGTCCAAAAGGCCCGAATGACCCGTATGGCCCGATAGGACCAAGAGGTATGACAGGCTCCAATAGCTCAACAGACGCAACAAACCGAATACTGTAACTAGGTATTCAGTCTTTTCTTTTTAAGATACTCTAAGATACTTGAAGATAAGATGTTATAGTGGGTTATAAAAATAGCCAAAATCAGTCTCGCACCATTTTAAACAGAGGAAGATTAATTTTTGTTTTTCATTTGTCTAGGTAGTCTAGTTAACTATTAATAAATTGATTTATAAACTAAATGCAACCGTGAGATGAATATAGTGTTATTCAACAACACATACAAGGTGTTAATATATAACGTTGAAAAACTGATAAGGTAGATTTCTAACAATCATAGAAGGTTTCTTCTGAACCTATGGTCAATTCATCTCAGTTATGAAGTAATTGGTATTCAGAATTGCCTGCAGACAGGTTAACTTTTGTATGCATCATCATTATCTGTCAAAATATCAATATTCTATTAAGAAAAATTGTAGGGAAATACCTTCTGTGTTTTAAACTACTTTTGATTATACAGAGTGTTCTCTGTAGCTGAGACGCATTAAATTAAAAGTTTCTCTTTATTTTTCTCTGGTGATGTTACGTACCTCGGCTATACGTAGAGTACACCCCATATAATGAAAAGTAAGTGTGGAATATCTGAAGGGCAATTCTTTTAATAAGAATTTTTTATATTTTGGCAAATAATGACAATACACCAAAAGTCAACTTTTGAAGACTGATTACTCTGTAATGAGAGGAATTGACCGTAGCTTCCATTTAAAATATTTGTAACCAGAAATCAGACTAACTTTTTTGCAAAGAAATGATTAATAATCGGACTTTTGCTTTTCTCCAGCTTATCAATCCTTTTGAGTGTATCTTTTTGAACTTAATTTTAATTTAATAGACTATTTGTGACGAAGATTTCCATAAAACAAATAGCATACTTTAAAAGCAGCATTTAATTATGAATAGAATTTTTAAAATAGTAACTTATGGTGAGTTATTCTTAAAAACAGCTTGTGGAAACCCTGACATTACTTTTATGGGAGACTGTACCTCTGTATCTCCTTTATTTACCATCAGATTGATATCAAATTCAAGGATATATTTTCATGATTTAAAGCAATTTATTTTACACCACCTATAAAAAATTTAAGAGAACATAGTACCTAAGGTCTTTCTCTATTTCGCAAAGTTAATTAAAAAAATTGCTGAAAATGATGAAAAAAAATCTTAACTCTCAAAACATTTTTTTTTTTTGATAAAGTTTTTTAAAATCACTTACTTTGCAGTAAGATAAAATTGCTTCTACGAAAACATTTATTTTGAAAAGTTGTATAAATGCTGGCAATTCAAAATCGATTCAATAATAAATAGTGAAACGCTCTATATAGCTACTCTTGAAACAGTAAGAGTCTGGAGAAAAGCATATTCATTACTACAATCACAGATGTAAATAGATACCTGGACATGCCATATGGATGAGCAGGGGGAATTCATGCAAAATATTATGTCAAAAATGCACGAGTGTAGAAATTCATGCTAATTACAGACTGAGTAACTAATGTGCATTCACATTTTGCTATTTACAGGGTAAACATTGCATACGTTAAAACCACTGAATTACTTACATCTGTGATTACAATACAGTGAAATCTCTCATAGGTAGGCATTATGGATTTCAAAATTTGTATCCATTTATTACAGAAATTTCGATATTAGAAGAATTTTCTTATTAGAAGCGTTCATCAGTAGTGATTTCACTGTATAACACAACTAATAAATACAATTAACATATACCTGGGAACCCACACAGGACTAACTGCATTAGCTTCACGTTCTTCTTCTGGATGACAAGTAAATGGCAGTGTTTTTGTTCGCTGTAAGGTTAGCCTTATATCTTTGATAGCTGCTTCGACATCATCAGGTTTTTCCCCAGGAGGAAATCGATGAGGCACAGGTGCAGGTGGTGGTGGTGTCTTTTCAGCTGAAACATAGCTTTTAAAAATATTCTTTACATGTTATACATATGGTTTCTACCTAACGAGTCAACTTGGGAAAGGATATCTTCATATCCACAAGTATTTACGACATCAACAACTGTTCGAGTTGGTGATAGTCCATTTTCTAAAGGTTTTGAAAGTCCCTGCATATTTTTGTCAATGCTCTGATTAAGTTCTCGTTCCGCATCAGTAACTTGACGCTTCATAAGTACAACTGTTGGATTATTATTATCGGTATCACTAGCATGGCCAGAGGACAGTCCATCTTCTAAAACTGGCATGCTTGAACACAACCGCGACGAATCACTGGCAATTCCAACATCACCGCTCGATCCTAAAATAATATTAAAGTTAACATTCTGCAACTGTGGTGATATTTGATAACTATATTACCTAAGATACCAACAGTTGGAACAAGTTCGTTTTCCAACATCATTAGGGACACCTCACTATCCAAATCTCCACAGTTTGAATCGCAATCGGTTGTTTCTGGGGAGAGAGTAAAATTACGACTCTGACCTACTTGCAAGCCTACCTCTGTTTCACCAAGATCACCGCTTGATCCTGTACCTATGGATAAATCTAGAAAATTATTTTCGTGCTCTAAAATTTCATGGTCCTGAAAAGACAATCCTGTAATATTTACAAGCATTTCGAATAGTTGCTATTTCTACCTGTAATCCTAACATATTTGTATTGCTGGAATGTTTCTTTGGAGAATCAATTCTAATAGTAAAGTCACATTGTTCTTGGCGCCCCTTAGCTAATCGCTGCCCAACATAAGAATTTCCAGAATCTGTACCCTGCAATCGCAGTTCATAATCCAAATCATGAAATTCAGATTGTAACGGATTTTCTTCCTCTGCAGGAGGGCATTTAAAAAATTCTTCTAATACTTTCCTAGTTTCAGAAAATTCATATAAATAATCAAAAGCTGCAGTGGTAGTTGTAGAAGGAGTAGTTGCCGATGGAGATGCCGATTTTGACTTCTAAAAGTAAAGTCTGATAATCAAGTGAGCATACTGTGGTGAAAACTTACAGCAAAATGATTGTTATCTAGGACAGAGCCTGGTTCGGTTTCATTTGGAGTATAAACAACCCTTTGTGGAAAACCAGGCCGTGGAGGATAAACGCTAGGGGATGCAAGTAAACTTTGTGCACTGGGTAGCTGGAGATGTGTATTTGTCTCCACCTGCCGTGGTCCATATCGTCTAGGAGATCCTTCATATACAGCAATGGGTAAACTACCAATTACCTTTACAGCACGATCCGATTCGATATGGTCAGAACCAAATAAATCGGGTGTATTCTGCAATACTTCTTGAAGATGTTCTTCTTCTAGTCTGCTGTCCTCCTGCCATTGGTCGCCAATATCATCAAAAATAACTATTTCACCATGAGCCATACTATTATTAGGACTTACACCCGTTTCACTTTCTTGCTCATTGGGTTTCTGATCTGATTCTTGATGCCTAACCGAGCAAATTTCTGAAGAGAAAACAGTTTCTGTAAATTCTCGCCAATTTTTTAGTTTCTTTAATTCGTTACTTCTTCCTCGTAATTCCCAAACGCCTTGCTTAATAGGTGACTTCTGGGTTTTCCTTTTGTCAGTCTCATCGCTTACACCCAGGCTACGTGATTTTCTAACAGCTTTACTTCGACTTTGAGAATATATTTCACGGCCACCAGCTATTTCGATTATTCTAAAAAGAACAGTAGGATTTATTTTTGATGAATGTTGAGCAAAAACAATTTTTACCTAGAATCACGTAATTTATATGCTTCTCCCATATATTCCGTTTCGATAATTAAGTCTTCATCATCAGTCGAATGCGGCTGACTACCATTCTCCTTGCTATCACTGCAGGATCCATCCCATCTAAGAATTAAAGATTAAATATTTCTCACTATTTGTTAAACTATTAATATGATAATTTGATGATGTGATTTGATTAATACCTTTCATTGTCTTTTTCGATATTCATTACAGTAGAAAGTGTGTTATCAATGTGATCATCATCTCGTCCTAAGGAAATAACAGGATTGAGGTTGATGTCACTCCTTGGTCGACACTTAGGGAACAATTTGCTAATTTGCTCAGTATTTTCACTCACGTCTACATTATCCAATGTTAGCGTCAAGCTAGTCATCATGGATTTGTTACAATTTCTAATAAAACAATGCAATGCATCTGCAAGAAAGTACTGTGTATTTTAATTAAGTACTTTTAGATAACGATGTGCGCTACAATAATAACAAATAGAAATTTATAAACGCAAGATTCATGTTTATAATTATAGTATACAATTTATAACGTTAATTTCGGTTTTGAGAATTTTGAAAACATCGTCGCGCTTCTATAAAATTCACGACATGAATGAATCATCAATGATATCATATTTAAGTGGTTAAATTAATAGGAGGAAGATATTTCTACAAATAAATCATAGTCTCAATTTAGAAAATATAAATAAGGATGCAACTAAGTGACGAAAATGGCATTATTTTAATATAACGTTGCATAAAATAAGGTGTGTTTCTTATAAATATGTCAACAATAACACAATTAAAAGATACACATGCGTTTTATTATACGCTAAATCAGCAAATCTACCTAATACATACAACAATTAAAAAAAGGATTAATTGCTCATTAAGTCCTTACTTTACAATAACTAAAAGAACGTTTTATTATTTAGATATTTCGTAACTTGCCTTAAATTTAAGCAGACAGCACTACACGATCTATTTGATAAGCACTTGACATATTAAAAATCAAAATCTCAATGATTAATGCAAATAATAACATTGTAAATAGGTACTGCACATGTTTCGGATGATCCGTGTTTAACATCGCAATAAACTGAAACCACAGGGTAGCACAAAAACATCTACGGTCGCTTAATCAGGCAGTACCTATCGAAAAATAAGTAGCTGAGACGCCAAAATCAATATATTCTACTCTAAACAAAAGTTACAATAAATACCTATATTCATAGAACTATTACTATTTCAGTATTACGATATTACTTCCTAATCAATTTACAGAGAAAGGGTAGTCAAGTTATAATAAGAATCCTAGTTTTTTAGGAATTTGACGAATTTACATTTTGTTGTAACTACCCTTTGCGCCGGTCATCGCGACGACCTGTGGTAACAAGCAATGGCAAAACTATTGAGCGTTTTGTGCGGTTCACCACATAATCAACATTTACGGTTTATTATTGTTATATTTTATAAAAAGTCTCTATTTGATTAAATGTCTGCATAACACGATCGTTATAAAATAATTACTGCATTCATTAATAAAAAGAGAAACTGTTGTAAATTTTCATTTTTAATTTTAATTTTAATAAATCCGCTGGCATTATTTAAAGCGAATAAGAATGATTTATAACATTTCTTATAAGACAAAATTGCATTATCAAAACATTGGGTACGTTTATCTTGACAAGAGTATACACAACACAGCTGCTACTCTACATGTGAATAATACTAAAGGACGACGAACGTTACCTTACAGAAAAATATTATTTCACCAACTTTCTTTAAAAACTGCACTAATATGTTTTTATACCGTTAATTAGGAAGAAACACAATTAAAAACGCGTCAAACACTACCGTAACCTCCGCCATTACTGTAGTCTGCTTCGCAAAGCTAAATCGAATGTCCCTAAAATCTTAGGTTAGCAAGAAATCAACATTGACGTTTAATATTTTAAAATGTGTTTATTTACAGTCAGCTGTATTATTAATAAATAATCATAACAGCAATAATCTGCCGAAGTCTTTGTTACGTTCTACAATTTCTCCCATTTGTTCCTAAAACCATGAAAGTACATGAGGAAGTAAATATTAATATATATATATGTATATAAATATAATAACTTTCTATTTCAATAGGGAATTAAAAATAAATAATGCAGTTTTTTCTTTATCTTTCAAAATATCCAACTTCATTTTATTATCCTATCCGTTTATCTTACTAACTTCACTGCGTTTGTTATGTATACTGCGATTGCCAATTTATTCAGTCTTATTTTATTATTAATGATGTACCGGGTTTATTCTTCCGCAGTCATAAATAACTGTTAAAAATGGATTATTATTATTATTAGGTATATTCGATTTTAACAGATTTGTCATTAAAAAAACTATTTCAGATTTTTTCAAACAAATAACGAAAAATAAAGATTTTCTCGTTTCTTCCTTGATATTATATTTATAAAATATTTTGTATATAAAGCATATTAATCATGCTTATAAAAAAATACAATAATAATAAAACTAATAATTAAAGACCGTAGTGACGCACGGACGGGCGTCGTTTCAGAGACGGCTTTTAGAAAGAACAAAATCTTTTACAATGAAGTTATAAAATAAATTATTTTAAAATCAAACTTTACAATAACAAGAGCGCTATGTTTTAAAAATTGACCAATTACGCCCATAAGGTAAAATATAATAATATTATGCGTGGAAATTCGTCACCAAACACCTAAATCCAAACCTGGTTTTGATTTCATGACGCCCGACACTTCCGTCTTTACTAACAATAATCCATCTCACATATACAAGGGTCACGCAGTGGCGGATGCAAAGGGGGGCCCACAACAAATAATGTATATGTGTTAGACTCAGATTATCAAAATAAACTGACACTCCTGAATCTAAGTTTTAATTAATTATTATTTTATTTTTCCTTTTCTGTTATTTTAGAGCGGGCAAAATATTTTCTAGAGCAGGCATGGTCCTGATAACGGGTTGTCATTGACGTATTTTACGTACATACTAAAACTGTATTATCTCGGCAACTGAGCATGTTTGATTAACCAATTCCCAACAGCGCAAACGTAGAATTTTCTGATGTTTCTTCGGCTAACGCTATCACTGGTTGCACAGTTGCAAAGCAAGATGCTCAAAAACAATGCTTTGCTGTCTGTTGCCAAAATAATAATCCTCTTTGGCATCTGAGCATTTAACTCTCTCACACATTTAATATTCATTTAATATTTCATCAATTTGTGCAAATTTGGCATTTGTAAAATAAGTTTCTGATATTGCTTTATCACATAATAATATGTGTACATGAGTTTGCTTGAAAGTGTATGTGCCAAGGGCATACGCAGACGCTGGCACCTTTAATATCAGGTCTACTAGGCATAATACCTAGCATGTACCTTTGCCTGCGCACCTCAACGATATTTCTGGAACCACTACCGACAAGGCGACAAGGTGTTATCGGTGTCATATTTTATACTTTTATATGTGCGTTTAGGCACGAAACTCAGAGTTGGATTGGAAGAAATTATGTCACGTGACCAAGGTGTGAAGCGAAATATATTAATAATACTTGTGTTCAGAAGCAGTAATCGGGCTTACACGCTGCCAGCATCCGAATAGAATACAAGGGATTTTCCTTTGGTTCCAAAGGGAACAAGGAGAGTCTCCTCTTGGGCTTCAAAACAAACACGGGGAGGGACTTGGATTCCAAAGCCCACATAGAGGGTCCTCTTTGGACTCCTAAGCTTGCTACGTATTCGCTAAAAATGAAATATCTAGGAAACGAGCAAAGATGGAAAAGAACGGCTAAAAAGGAGCTTTCCAGAATTTATTCTGGAATACAAAAAAGATATTTTTGGGATCGTTTTTTGTTTTACTACAGTGCTGGAGCGTAAATGTAAATTTTCTTAAATGAAACGCCTACTTGATTTTCATGTTATTGAATACCCCGTTTTTAGTGCTTTTCGGTGGCAAAAGATTCGATATAGTTATTCATTTATTTTACGAAGTTATGAAGTGAAATCTATTTTTCACGAGAAAACGTAGTACCTCATGATTTATTATGACGTTAAACATATAACAAGCGTAGATTTTTGTTAAATAGATTGCATTTGTTATGAAACAATTGATAAAACGAAAGAACGATACTTTTATGACATTTTACCGATATAATAACAACTAACTACATACTTTTTTAACGGGCTCTTTATTTAGACAGCATCTTTTAAAGAAATTTGGCTTTGGAAGTACTTCTTAAATAGTAAAGCAAATACATAAAAATTCATAGTCATAGATGAAACACAAAAAAATAAAACAGAAGTGCCAGGTAGAAGTTGGTTTTGTTTTTCGCTTCAATTTCATTCATTGTGGGTAGTGTCAGGTGACCCTGGTAGTGTCTACGTAAAACAGCAAGAATCACAGTTTCACGTCAAATGTCATAAAAAAAGATAAATTAAATAACGAGATCTTCATCTATTTAGAAATTTGTTTTCATATTTAACTATGGCAACACATGAATAATGAGCTTTGTGTTGCAAATAATAGAAGTCTATGGTTTTTCATAATCAAACAAATGGTCAGGTAGTTTCCCAATCTCGTGACAGGCGACCTTCGATGCGCAGAAGACAGTTCAAGCTAAAAACGTTGCTAATCGTTATGCGTCATTCTTGTCTAAGCTTTGGTGCGTTGAGTTGTCAAACTGTTTGCCTTTTGTTTGTTACCGGTCCAGAGTCGTTGCCATTCATTGATGCTATTGATAATTTTAAACAATCTTATTCTCCTTCAAAACAAAACTGAACCTAACCTAAAATATCTGCTAACGTAAGGGCAAATGTTTTTGGAAAGGCATGATTTTTACAATTTTCTTTCTCTTTCTTGTGCAGTAAGCTCCGCCTTTTGCGCATTTCGCGTGTCGTGAAATTTGGAAACTATTCTGCCTCAACTTTATGTGTCTGTTACTGCTGTCAAGTTCTCATTTTTGAAACTCTTCCAGAAAATTTTTATTTGAGTTTTATAAGAGAATGGACTTTTCCAGCGAAAAAAAACCGACATGTTTATAATTTATATTCATTATCGGAAAAACAGCGTAGGGGCCACTAATGAATATTTTAATGGTTATCCCAAAAGACGCCAGCCGCACAGAACTTTTTTTCCCAAATTGAAAAGTAGTTTAAAGGAATCTAGATCTTTTTCAAAAAAACGGGATTCTTATGAAAAACAAAACGAAGTAAATGTGCTTGCTGCTACAAGTATGGATTCTACTACGTCAAAATTGCAACCTTCCAAAGACTGCAGTTCACAGAATCTTTAAAAAATACTAACACCATCCATTTAAGGGCAGATTCATCGATTCACTTTACGATACTGTGGACTGGCGAGATTAGGTTTACAAATAATGACCGACATAATTTTCATCACTGAGCAAATGAGAATCTTTACAACACCAAGGAATCAAAGTTTCAAGAAAAATTTGAATTTTGATTAATTAGATCAATTGTCTTCCATAATATCTTAACTGGATCACGATATCTAGAATTCCTACGAAATGATATAGAGGATAAAATGGATGTTGTTGTTCCGACTGCGGAATTGGATAATATGGACAGAAAGATAGGGCACCACCTCATAATCTTAGCGCAATGAAGGGATATGTAAATGATAAATATGAAGCACGCTGGATCGATACAAATAGTCGTATATCCACTCGTTCACCAAATTTGACACCTACGAATTTTTTCGTTTGGGGCTACGTAAAAGATATAGGCTATCTTAAGGCATACAATAATGTCGAAGAACTACAGCAAAGAGCTCTCGAAGTTTTTGGCACTGTTTCGGAAAGACGTTTAAGAAAATGTCTCCTAACAATCAAAACAAACTTCAAGTGACATCAACAAAGCGTCCCCTATCGAATCTGCGCATGACAATGACGTCATTTTTTTCGCTCTCATAGACTCGCATGTTAAATTTTCGTGAAAATTTAAAAGCGCCGGTCTCGTAATGCAATTTCAATAGAAGTGTATGGGTGAAACCGGCACTTTACAACTGTGCTCATAACTTTTTAATGAGACTTCTCCGGCATCTAGACTCAATATCCCCGTGATCCTCTCGACAAGCCTGACAATATGACCTGATCCGTGGTAGACGGGAATACGGAAGTCCAGCCAAGCACTAAAAACGGGCTATTCACGTTTATGCCCCAGCGACGTAGTAAAACAAAAGACGTTCGTGAAAATATCTGTTTTGTATTCCTGAGTAAATTCCGGAAAACTCCCATTTTGGCGTTGTTTTCTATCTTTGCTGGTTTCTGAGATATTCCACTTTGAAGAAAATAGAATATTTTCGTTTTCAGCGAGCTGTGGATTTTATGAAAAACAAAAACAGCAATAAATCCATCTCCAAATTAGGCAACTTTTTCTAATTGAACCGACCTCGTGTTTCTGTTTCCGAGATCCCAATGGTGAGCTGCGAATTTGGGACACACTGTATATATTAAAGATTTGAAGAGGGTTTCCAGATAAGCAGGGTCACCATCCCGGTAAAGTCTTTGGGCGCCACAATTTTTGCATAGCCTACTCGATTTTTTTAATACGGCAAATAAGGAAAACTGTAAGATAATCGAAGCCGCTGTAGATAAGTATTGGTCTAGGGCGCCAAAAGACCTAAATCCGCCACTAAAAAACACAGTTATTTCCATATTTTGCTCATAAAATTGAAAATTAAAATTGTGATGTGGCTGTCTATGATCAAATACGTGATATAGTTCTTTTGTGACTTAATTTCTTTAAAATAAAGAATAAGATTTATGTCTACTTATGTGTTTACGAAGTTGTCTTGGGTTTTTCAATCGCTTTATATTTCTGTGGAATAAGAAATCAGAATTGATGTAATTTATTTAGCAAATTTAAAACATTTTAATTTAAAATGTTAGAATTAAATTTTTTTTTGATAATAAACTCAACTACAATTTCTTTCTGATTATCCCTACTTTATCGTCTAAATGTGTTTCTGTTTGTTCATGCGTACAAACTTCGTCATGATGTGTTGGCATATGAGTTGGAACCAACCTTGTCGAACGTCCAGCAGTCTTACTAAAAGGTGCATCAATTCCACATATTTTCATGACGTCATAGCAGATTTTGCTTTTCTATTTTATAACTTAAAAATGGAAATTTATTAAATTTATTTCTTCATCTTTACGTTTTCTAGACTGTTTGTCAGCTAATCGTTTTATTCAATAATAAAGGAAATCCACATAGTACCTATAGTATGTAAAAGAAACAATACTACAGTCTCTCTTACATTTAACAACACTTGAAATTATGAGTGACAAATTTTTAAATTATATTGAAAAAGTAGTCAGTGGCAAACTAAATACACACTAGTCCAGTGACGTAACAACCACTTCCTCAACCCCTGCAAAAGGGGGGCCTATGGGCGTCCGCGTAAGGCTTCTTAAATAGTACTAGTCAGTCGGCCAGTAAAGAACTTTTCTTCCATATAATTAAAAAGACTTATTACTAAAATTATGTAAATACAAAACAAAAATGTAAATTTGATTGAGAATTATTGAAAAAAAAGGTCTTTTTTTCTCGAGAGTTCTCTTTTTCTCTCACTAGTTCCTAAGTTAAAGTGTTAACGCCCTAAAACTATTCATCTCATTTCTAGTACTTACAACTAATTAATTCTCGTTCTTAAAAATGTAAAATTCTTAATACCTTGTAGTTTTTTTTAAATAGGACGTATAAAATAAGACATGGATTTATAATGATAGTATCACCTTCCAAACATATACCTTGATAAATTCACGAGCGGTCGCAATTTAAAATCACCAACCTTAACTTCGTTCTTACCGGGGACGTGGCGAGGCATGTAGAACGTGTTGACTGAGTTTTGTAGGACAGTGAAACTTGAAATAAGAGTAATTCTAATTTTTTCTGTGAAAAGTTATATTTAATTTAAAAAAATAAAATCTTCATCATGCGGCAAGCAGCAGTAATATTTTTATGTGCAATTTTGGCATATGTAACTTGTAATACAGAAGAAGAAAGTGGACCCAGATTGCTAATATCCAAGCATGTTTTAAACAAATATTTAGTTGAAAATATGGACATTTTAATTAAATATACGTTATACAACGTTGGTAATTCAGCAGCAGTTGATGTCCAATTGGTAGACAATGGTTTCCATCCAGAAGCATTCGATGTTGTCGGTGGCCAACTTAGTACAAGGATCGATAGAATACCTCCACAAACCAACATAACTCACGTTGTTGTTGTAAGACCAACAAAGTATGGGTACTTTAATTTCAGTGGAGCAGAAGTAACCTACAAAACATCTGACGACGCAAATGCTGTAAGTATTAGCCATGCTTATGTAACGAACTTATATTAATGTTAAATCATTAAATGTATTTTAGGTTCAAATTTCTCTGAGCAGTGAACCGGGAGAAGGTGCAATTATTGCTTTCAGAGATTATGATAAGAAATTCTCATCACATGTACTCGACTGGTTAGCATTTGCTGTTATGACACTTCCATCATTAGCCATTCCATTTTCATTATGGTATCGTAGTAAGAGTAAATATGAAAGTTTGGTCAAGCCGGGTAAAAAAGTACATTAGTTTTATATTTGTAAAAATTTTGAGTAATAAAAACGTTGAGTAACTTCTGTTTTTTATTTAATAGTATACTGTACCATAATAGATGCTTGAAAGTTAAAAAGATAGTTAGAATTAGAACAATTTATCCTAAGTATTTGAAATTAGTAGTGTAAATATAAAATCGTTGTGTTTAGGTAAATTGACAAATGTTATTTTAGTGTGAAATCTCTGTGTAAGGATCATCTTTTACAATATCTGGAGCCCTAAATCTAGCAATTAAAAAGAAAAGGAGATAAACTTAAACATTACATTTAACGCATCAAACTATTACAAATAATTATGTCGTATTTGGCAAACATAACCTTTACAATAAAGTACGAGACAAAAAAAAGTGAATTTCAATTGTTTCAGCTATAAAATTTAATTTTTCTAAATTAGACTTGACAAAAAACTATTGGACTTCATTGTCACCTAATGATTAAATATTCTCTCTAACTACCACAGCAACTGATTGTCCTTTTCGTTTTTATTGTTAACTTGTCAATTTAGCTTGTAGCTTTCCAACAATTCAACCGTGAGTCAACAATATCTTCTATCTGTAACGTGTTTCCTAGCAGATGGGAAGTATTGTTTAATAATAATAAAAATAATTGAGCTTTGTTTGAATAAAGAAAATAAAATACAAATTTAAATATATTAACATAAGAATGCAAGAATCGGTGGAAACCAGTAAGTAAAAAAAAACAGACCAACTTCGCTGTTCTTCTATCTAACCGTTTTATAGAACTTAATCTAGCACTGAAAACTAAGTTAATTCTGGTAATTGTATAACAAACAACATTAATCAGTCATAAAGAAGGAATGATTGGTCATACACAACTAGTAATTACGAAAGTACAAAAAAAATAGAAACTAATCAAAGTTAATAAGTTGGCTGTTCTAACAGTAATTTATGTAATAATTTAATTTTAAATTTATTTTACTTCGAAGATTTAAAACAGTGGTGAATTGTTATAAAGGTTGACAATTTGGTAAGAAAATAATCTCTTGAAGCATTCAGTATCATGCAGAGGAGGACTAAATAAACATAAATTAAGATTATGTACATCTGTTCGATAAGTTATTTTATTATAGAGATGGTGGCAATTTACTTTTAAGTATACGGTGGTACAAACAAGCTGCATGTAAAAGTCTTTGATTTTTCATGTTTAACCATCTAGTTTCTAACAACTTATGTGATACATGTCGATTCCTTCTTATCCCATAAATAATCTTTAACAAAAATTTTGAAGAACTTGCAACTTCTGTTCATTACATTTTGACAAGGAAGGGCCATATAAAACATCTCCATAATTCAATTTCAACAAGACTTCTTACTTGTGCACTGTAATCATTTTCCCATTCAATTCAATCAATACTACACCAAGGTCGCAAGTTCTTCCAAAAACGATAGCAGCATGCTCTTTAAATTTCGAATAAATACTCTGCAAGTCTCTGTTAATTAAATCACAGACAGCTAGGACGTCATTTACTATAAAAGAATAATACAGTTGCATGTCATCTGCATAATAGTGCACAGAGCAAGCTTCCAGTACAGCAGAAAAAGTTGAAATGTAGATTATATACAAAATAGGCCCCAGAATATATCCCTGTGGTACACCACAAGTAATATCACAAAAACCTTTGAGAAATCTAAAAGAACCAAAATTGTAACTCTATTGTTATCAGTTGCTGTCAGTATATCATCACGAACATTAACAGGGCAGTGGTACAACTACTCTATTAATGTCTAAAACCTGACTGTACATCAGGTATTATTTTATTACTTTCAGTATGGTTATGTAGAGATGTTGCAATAACTCTTTCAAATATTTTTGAAAATACAGGTTGTAAATCCATAAGGCTTCAGGCATAGATACTTTTGGTACAGGATGGGATGTTTTCCACATAACTGGAACCACAGAATTTGTAATACAAAAATTAATTATGTGTGTTTGCTCACAGTCGAATTGCTGTAATGTACTGACCAGCATAACTTATTTCGAAATGCCACTTTCATTTATTTTCTGCTGGAATGAGCTGTTAGCTATTCTCAGCATAAAAAAAAGTATGCTAAGTTAGTGTTCCAACAATACTCAGCTCGCTGAGAACTCAATACAAATTGTTGAGACCATTGTCAGAGGACAGGAGGTATAAAACAAGTGTAACATATATTTTTATATTTTTGTACTTACCGATGATATTGATTAAGAATAATAAGAAATTGGTAGTGAATGATAAAACTAATTTTATTACACAAAAGGAAAACCTTTACTAAATTAAACAGATATATAGGGGTAGTTATTAGACAGTATGATTCATTTTTAAATTGTCGAACTTAAAGCTGGCTTTGCTTTTATTTTTAGTGTACAAACTGATTCAGGTTAATAACCCTACTAATTAAAATTACTAAACAGAACTAATCTTAATGTTACATTTTTCTCATACAATCTCAAATATTCATAGTGAAATTACTATATGCTGTTAACCTGTTAACACAGTTCAAATGTTTGAATGACAGATACTTAACCTAAAAGTCTGATTTGGTAATTTTTGTAGGCACTACTTTGATTGTGTACATGCTACAAGATTCAATGTTAAAGATGGTATTTTTCATTATTTTTATTATTGAATATTCCGTCCTGAAACTGTAATGGTTATAAAATCTACAACAGTTTCAACAACAATTTTGTCAATAAAGGCAACAAATAATTAGGTTTGTTTGTTTACTTTACACTAGTGTTAAGAGGATCTACTGTAGTGTAGGATCATGGCAACATGAAAAAGTGCATCCAAGTGCATTGTAAAGCAATTCTACATGAGAGTACATGGTGTCTTTTGACTGTGTAAGAAACCATACACTTATGCACACTGTACTTTTACAAACACCAAGCAGTGTGAAGTAAATGAACAAACATTTTTTGCCTATAATTTTCAGCATGAGAATCAATAATTCCCCACAATACTCAGAATTATTAAAACTTCCTAATATACTCAGATGTTGAAATTGTGGATGAAATTTTCATATCAAAGTATGCCTTGAGTCAGGGGCGGAGCGCCAGCTTTGGGGGCCCGAGTTGTGGAGACCATTCGCCATTTTACTGATAAACTGTTTTTTATCCATTTTTAAAGAGGAAAAATTATAGTCAACAAACATTGAAGAATTTTTTTATTTTATTTAATGCACTTGGATATACCAAAATCGCCCCTGAATTGAATTACATAACAGTCTTCTTATGAAACATAATTTCCCGGCTCATTTCAAAGTTTTTGTCAAGATATCTCCTCCCATAATGCAACATACAATTTAACCTTAGGATTTCATCAGTACCTAAAGGGTATGTTGATATCGGTATACTCCATTCATGATGTTTCTGGGTCGTAATAGGCCATGCTTTCATTTTGTTAGGTTGGAAGTGTTTTCTTTTTTTTTTTGCTGTTGCATGATCAAAATAAATAATTTTGTTTTGTTAAAAAGAAATCGAATTTTCCTTATATTTACAGTTACAAAAAAAGACAACAGTGAGAGGTTAAACTGTCTTAAAATCATAACCTTAAAGCACATTAAGCGTCAATAAGATTTTACAAATCGAGTTAATAGATAAACAGTCTTGTTTACAATACTCAAACTGTCATGTTTCCATGGCCATATATGACCCAGAAACATCGTGCACGCTGTATATCTGAGATTTTGGTATCAAACTAAATGTGTCACCCAACTACCTTTCCTTGCTTCTGATAATATTATAAAGATGTTCCAATTAAATCATAAGAATTGACTTCTAGTGAAAAATGACTAAAAACTGTGTCAAGTTATAACAAGAAATGGGCAGATAAAAACGTTTCACAAGCCATATTCCAATATCTTGTGATTTATATGTTTGAACCTATGTACTATCAATAAAATTGGTACCACATAA
Organism: Ignelater luminosus; assembly: GCA_011009095.1. Lineage (NCBI taxonomy): Eukaryota > Metazoa > Arthropoda > Insecta > Coleoptera > Elateridae > Ignelater > Ignelater luminosus. Next base: position 72,651 of record VTPC01001546.1, read on the forward strand.
GTCATCTATAAAAATATTACAGATAAAACTTACTTCAGTAGAAGAAATCTAGCACAGAAGCGTGTTTCGTTTCGTGAGACTACGTCATTTGCATTTGAGTCCATTTTCTCACTATTGCGCTTTGCTCGAATCACTCTTATTTTATTATCTTTAGATTTAGTAACCAGTTCTACATAGAAAGATATGATTTCTAGACAATCACAAAATTTCATCTTGCACCAAAGTAGCCATTAAATAATAAGTAAACTTATAATGTGCAAATGCCCAGATCTCAAGAAATGAAACACGTATCTATACCACATTTCATCTCTATACTTTCATAGATATACTGATTCTTCCACATGTAAAAACAAAAATGTTTTTTATTACACTCGATAGTTCTCTTTAAAAAAAAAGCAAATAAAACAAAATATTATAATCTCAGTATGTCATTTAGTTGATTAAATGTACAGTATGTATTATCGATGTTTACAACAATTTATTATAATACTAAATGGTACGTTCACATATAGTCACAGTGTACAATAGTGGTATTGATAAAATCAGATTAGTAGTTTCCCTTAGAAAAAGAATAATTAAACAGTAGTTTCCTGTAATACATTTCTGCAATCTAGATTATAAAGCACCCACTTCCTAAATAAAACCAGATTTTACTTGCAAGTAGACCATGCACCCTGAATTAGGCAAACTAAGCAACAATTTTCTTTCAATTACATCTTTTGAGAAACTGATAGAGAGTTCGATACAGTAACGCACCTAGCCTTTTGTTTTGGGAGGTGGGGGGTTATAAATTCTAATACCATTAAATACATTTTTTTGTCTTTTAATGATAAGTTCTTTATAACATTATAATTAAATTGTATGAATTTAGCGGAGGTCTTAATTCCTAACCCCTCCCCTCCATGGGTGCACTACTGGTTCAATAAATACTTAAATAATATTTCATTTATGTAAGATACTACAAACAGTTCAATTTATAAAAAATCTCAGTATATAGCTACCCAAAATATAAATTTTCGCTTGAATAAATTGACAATATCTACATACTTAAGCATATTAACAGAGCTAATCCACTACTATATCATATTTTAGACAATTGAATCACAGCCAAGGTAAAGAAAGAAAAATGTGAGATAGAGTTTAAGTTGCAATTGACGGAGTTATACATAGTTGTTTACTAAGATCATTTACACTCGAAGAGCCATAATCGGGAGTAGCTGTTACAGGCGTATGATTTTGCGAATGTACTTTGATAAGAACTGGTGCAACATATCTTTCATGTTCTGAGAAATTATTTACAGATAAGGCCGTTGGTTTGCATGAAGGAAATGGACCCATCAGAAAGAAGAAACTGCAACTTGCTATTAATCCTAATAATGTAATAATCGACATTGAACTAAGGCCTCCTCTTACCACCGCAAATGCTAACATTATTATCTGAAGAAGAATAATGCCTACTCGGACATTACGGACAGCAGATACATGTATTTTTTGGCCTTCGCCGCACATACCACTAGGTCTATATACAAAATATATATTGTGCTTATCGACCATATGCTTGAGACATAAATAGAGTAGGCCAAATGGAGTAATTAGGGGACAAATTAAACTATAAACTGTACTAGTAGTAAATATAAGTAAAGTCCATGCATAATGGATTCCAAATGGAAATTCAGAAAGAATAGCTTTTTGAATACTAATTTTCTCTGCAGATGATTTAGCTATCAATAAACGCCATACATACATAGCTAGTTCCGGAAAACGAAGAAGTTCTAAAGCTGTTCCTATTAAAGCAGAAGTTATTACATAGTTAACAAAAATTGCACCTTTATCTGGAAGAAAGATGCATTCCCATCTGTATGTATTGTTAGATTGTACAGACCATGATACTAATGCTTGCGCACTTGTTAATCCTAGGGACGGCAATATTAAAACCATAAAGAGCAAGAAGTAAAAAGTTTTTTGCATTGTAGCAAAGTTTTGCTCAGATTTTGTCCAATGTGACATTAATTGATCAGAATATGCAACAATAACAGGCATAATGGCAGACATCGTTAACAATAATAAAGTAGGAAGAAACTCGGATAAAAATGGACTCACCTTCTTAAAAATATTCTCTTGAGAAGAAGTAAGTGTATTTAAAAGATTGACTACAATGGCTGGAGTAGTTAGAAAGAACAGTATTATAAAAAGAAAGAAATTGATTAATATTGCTTTAGAATACCAATTTCTGGAGGATATCTGTAAATTTTCCCATAAAATATCAGGGGGTGCAGGAGCTTTTGTTATTGTCCAATGAAACCTAGTACCAGGTACAAAAGATTGAACAACATATTGTGCAGCTTCTTCAGTACTAAATGTGATAAATGCAATTCCTAACGGTTGTTGTACGGCTTCTCTTCGCTTTTCAATTACTAAATTATAAAGACGTTCTTCTTCAGCAGTATAGTACTCCAGAGCATTTTTAGATTTCCATGGGCAACAAATAATACAACCGTGTGGTTGAACTTTCATGCCATGTTCATTATTCATTATACAGAAGCATTTGGCTTCATGAGCACATTCTCTTTGTTGCTCTAATTTTGTTAATTCTTTAATTTTATATGCTATCGTTATATCTTTAATTTGCATATTTGGGTAACGTACCAAAAAATAGTTTCTAATTTCGTCGAGGTTACGATGATTACGTGATATATGAGTTACCATAATAGTTCTTGAAGAAACCAAAGTTGCGGTGGGAATTCGACTTGAACATCTTCGCATTATAAGTATAGTTAAAGGAACAAAACAAAAAGAAGCAATTATATGAGCCCATAACCATTTGGAAGTAGGTTCTAAATTACTTATGGTGGTATGGCCAAATGTATACGATGTGCCTTGTAAGTTTCCTTGAAAATTAATTGGTAAGATAATACATACTGAAACAATAGTAATTATTGCTGTTAATACTAATAAATGCCTTTGAAAAGATAAATAATGAGATGCATCGGGTCCACAGCGTGCGAACAATCTTTGCTTATTAATTGTAAATACTGCTGGAAACCAGGAACAACAACCAGAATCTGCACTTAAGGAAGTATCAGCTGTAGTCTCTTCTACTGCAACAGCTTCTTCTGTATTCTTGTAAAACAATTGAGTCCATTTTTCATTCTGTACAAGTGCCAATCTACCATAATCCCAAGCACGATTACGCAGAAGAGCAAATAATAACAGAAGTAAAATCCAGGCTATAAGATTTAACAACAATGTTTCTGGTATTCCTTCATAAACATTAATGAAAAGAGCAGTGCTGTTAGGGTGTCTATTGGCAGAAAAACAAGATTCATTGTCCATAAGAATATTTTCAGAAAAGTTGAACTTTGGCCAAACCATTGTTGTACTAGAAATAGAACATAAATAATTTCAAAGTAACACAAAATAACATAAAGAATTTTAATAATTGAATTGAATTAATCACCTATTGCGCTATTTATTATCAAAATATTGATTTAAAACGTCACCACTGTAATGTTTTGACATTTTCACCCACTCCACTAAATAGCTACAATGCAACCATCACATCCTATTAGTCATCAAGTTGATTGTTAAACTCGTGACGCATCTAACCTACTATTTCAGTCGGTAACTACTAGTTCTTACCGCTCTTAAGTATGTCATGGGTGAATAAACTACAGCAGCTAACTTCATGAGGAATGCTTTATGAGAGAAAGTATACCTAAATGCAAAATTTTAAAAGTAAATTCCATGTAGTTACCTAGTATTGCTAATTAACGCTTAATTAATATCTAATAAATAAATCATATGAAAGCTTATGTCAGCGTTTTAATTTTATTAAAGTAATTAGTTATGGTTCAGCTAGCACAAAAACTATCGAATCACTGTAGGTATATTTATAACTATTATAAGTATTATAGATAATTGCATATTTTTGCACTAATTAATCGTTAATGATACTATTTTTAAATACTATCATGGAAAAATAAGAATACACAGATATTAGATATGAATTATTACAAAACAACTCAGAATAAACAAAAAATATTTATCACTTTACATATTATCGTTTGTTGTATTTTTTTTCCTTTTTTCTTAATCAAATATTTTCTGTACTTATCTTTACAGAAGTAAAAAAGTAATGGGTGAAATTGTAACTGACAACACATATTTCTAAATGTACCTGAACTGACTGATAAATTGTTATCGATTCATTTTTTATGATGTTAACTACATTCCTTATTAGTGATAAGCGAGTCTTACTAGATTACAATATTACAGTTAAACATATACGTATAAAGTATGGACATATTCTTAAATAGCCATAACTCATGATTTCTTTCATATAAAATAAAAACAACATACTAGAAAGAAATATTTAATTTACTGAAATGTATTAACAATTATTCAAAAAATAAATATCATTACTATAGCATTAACAATTTATATCGAAGAGAGAGTCTGTTTTTCCTGTTTGGTTAATTCGGGATGCCAAATGTCAATAATAAGTACAAGTCTTGTTGCAGTTCCATTATGCCACACTTCGTGTTCAAAACTATCGTCAAATATGATAAATCTTCCTTCTTTCCATGTCCTAAAAACCATTCAATTACTAATACTGCTAAAACAAACAACTTTGAGCATTCTTAAGGCAATGATGCTTGAGAGAAAGCAAAGTAGTATTCATTATGATAAAATTATCTTTGTTTCTAGTTTATTTATTACTTTAATATTAATGAAAGAATCTCACCGAATCTCCTCCCCTACACGTATATAAGTATTTGAAGGCACTTTAAGACCCAGATGAGCTCTGAGTCTGCAATTGGTTGGCCCACAATGAGGCCATACATGTGTACCAGGATGCATTACACTAAACTTAATTTGACCTCTTCTACATCCAACTGCATCAGGTAATGTTTCAACAAATTTGCAAGTCATTGGGCATTGTTGACAATTTTTATTATTTTTAATACCTCTCGCATATAATTCAAATTGTTTCCAGTCTCCTACATCACGTAAATTTTCCGCTTCTGACTGAAAATAACCCTTTTTATTCAGTATACTTAAGCCTTCATCACGAATAATTGTCCAGTTGTTTTCCAAGTTTTCAAAGAACTGCACATATGTAGTGTCTTCTTTTTTCCACCATGGTTTACCCTTTAATCTTTCTACATTGTATAAAGACCGTTGATATTTAGACAAAAATACTTTATTTGTAACACCATCTGAATACACCTATAAAGCAATTCTAGATTAGTATTTCACAACTTAACAGTAATTTATTTTAATTCTAATATATAACCAGAACACAAAATCAAGACTAGACTAATTTACAAAATTAGATATAGATTTACTGAAATTATATTCTAGTAGACTCTATGTAAACAAATCCAGGATGAAAAGTATCTATTTGAGTAGACTTGTACAAAGAGAAAGATAACTGGAAACTCATTGAGAAGTACACTATAATTTGCAGAGTATTCCATGTTGGATGCTCAAATTTGCTATTTTTAGACATTGTGCACTACTTTCTAAATCTTTGTTTCTTTCTCTGGATAAATGCTACCAATAAGTCCTCTTTGCGCTTATAAATTTGCATGAGTACGAATCTTCAAAACTAAAATGACAGGTAAGTATATACACAATACACTTTGTGTACATTATTATAAGTATGTAACGATCAGCTACTGAAAACTATCATATAGTAGAATAAATTCTGCATCTCAGCAATCAGAATTTTTAAAAGTTTCCAGAAAGGGAATTAGGCATAGATTACTGTAAACTTTCATTTTACACAACTAAGTAATACAGCTGAGTGGTAACACTCTAGGTTTCTGCTCAAGATGTCCAGGATTTGATCCATTACACCAACTATTTTCACTAAAGTTTTCCTAAGTGGTGTAAGTCAACGGTTCTATGGCTTACACCTACTTTTTAAACTCATATAAGTTGCAGACCACCACTGTTGTGTTTAAAATCTTCATGGAAACATACATTCTTAAGACTTATTTATTCAGGATTTTCGGCCACCCTCGTCTTGCAGAGGCAAGGGGGGTATCTGCCATCAACTTATATTATATGGGCTTAATGAGTTCGTTTGCTTCAATTGTTTGCTGTATTTAAATTAATACATACCATTTGAAAAAAAAAGAGAAACTCACAAGTTGACTCATTTCAGCTATAAAGTACCTCCTGTATAGTCGAAAGTATGTTTAGAACATTTGGAAGGCAATTCCCTACAACTGTTTTTAAATAAGAATTTTTGGCTTTATTTGAAAAAATACTTGTCTAGTCACCACTTTGTCCTGTCATTTAGAGCTCACACACATTCTCGATTTCTAGTATAGCTTTACCCATATGGTTTTAACCAAATTGGATGTTTCTTCTTGAATTCTTAGGCCCAGTTTGTACTTTCCTTTGGCTAATTAATGAAATTCCTTTAAAAACTTAAAGAAGTATAGCTTTATCTAATCTTAACAAGAAGAAAAAGTACAAAATCAGTTGCCACGGTAGTTAGAGAATATAAAAATCTAATGCTACTGCCCCATTAGTTGCCTTCTTTGTAGTAGCTGTTGCTAGAACTAATATGTGTGATATAAGGCTTATAAATTCTTAAATCAAAAATTCATAAATGTTCAATAATGATTGTACGGTTTATTAAAATTAAATTGTGTTTTAGAAGGGAAGAAACAAGAAATGAGTTAGCAGAAGCATAACATTCTTATTTGGTAATCATAAATTGCATGGTAACTCAGAGAGGATTTGTTATTTTTATCTTTCTATATTATGATAAAGATGGGTGTTATATATGTGTTAGCTTAATTCCTTGGGTGGAGTCATCACTCATCAGTGCTTCTCTATGTAAGAAACAGTGGGTAAATATAATATTTCATATTTGAGTTTTGCTTTTTAGCAAATGCTGAGAAGTCTATTTCACCATCGGTGAAACTTTATTTTCTTCAAAAAAGCAATTGACCGAATCAAAAACATCTTGACCAATAGTTCAACCCGAAAGCTCTCTACAGAAGAGAAATTCATCAATTATTTTATTTTCAGTCAGTTTATTTATAACATTTTCTGACATGTCGATGATTCTCCTAATAGTGTCGTCGGATAATGGTATTTTAGCTATTGCTTTTGCCGCTTTTTCGCCAAACACCAAACATCCTTTTTACAACAATTTTACAGGCAGGCATAATTAAAGATTCACCTTGCATTTTTTAGCAATTAATTCGGCTGTCTCATACGATGTAATTTGGGCTTTATTGGACACTTTCACGATTTCTTAGAAATTATTTTGTTGTTTGCATTGTATATCCAATAATCTTTTGAAGTAGTTCCCGTTTTTTGAAGCAAGGTTCAAGTGGAGAGTATTAAAGTGATGTTTCAACTTGTTAGGAACCATGGCAGTATTTGGCCTTTTCTCGCTGCAATCGAGATATAATGGGAGAGGAAAATCTTTGTCCCCTGTCCATGTAAATCCAAAAGATTTAATTAAACGCATACAGCTTTCACTTCTACCCACTCAGTACTAAAAGTGACTAATCATCGACGAGGCTCTTATCGGCACCGTCGCTCCTCTACCCTTTATCTATCTTTGTCACGACCACAAACATTGCTCACTGTAAGCGCAATAAACCTGTGGTCAAAATGTATGTAAACGTAAAGCAAAAAAAAATTACAAAATGTAAACCAGTTACGATTACGCGGCTAAACTAATGTGTATATTGAAAATCATATTACTTTTTTTGAAAAATTAGCTTTCTCGTGCATACAATATTAAAAAATATTTTTTTTCTAATAATCTTAGTTTTCACATGGCAGACCATACAAAACGTCATGGTTGAGAACCACTGGTCTAACCATAGGAATTACCTATATTCTATGAAATCTTAAGCAACTTGTATAACTTATTGTATAGAGATAGACAAAATTCCATAGAAAGTGATGATCCATAGAACGTTGTTTCAAAAATATGAAACACTTCATATGGTGTTTTTGGCCAATCTAAATGAAATATAAAACTTGACCATTCATCACTGATTGTAGAGAATATGAAACATCTTGGTTGCTGTTTATTGACCAGTATCTACCAAACCAACCGACGATCTTCCCTAGTTGATTCTCAGGAATCAAGTTTCTCAACATATCATCAAACTTTTAACTGCTTCCACACCACGAAATGCAAAACTAGCAAATTGGTCAAAATATCTTAGTCGATACCAACTTGATTCAACTACATTATCTGTAATCTGTCAAATATAAATCCATATCTAAAGTATATTTTGCAGAGTTATAGTTATCTAACACTAATCCAATAACAAACCACATTGCTGGAATACTCCATACTAAATATTAATACTGATAAAGGTGTCCTGATTGTATATTTTTAAAATGTGAAGACTTAAAAGAAAACTTACTACTTACAGACATAGCTTCCTCATTTCTACCCACGCGTGTTAAGGCATCACCCAGATGAAAATAAAATCTTCCATCTATAACACCAGGGTCTCTTGTAGCAATTCCTTTTTTTAGGTAATCTACAGCTTGTACTAAATTATTGTCATTTGCCTTTAAAATGAATCCATAATGAACTAATGCAAAACCATCGTTGGGCCATTTCGAAAGTATTTCTTGAAGAATCTTACGCGCTTCGCTAATTCTAAAAATATTTATAATTAATGCTACGAAGTTGATATAATATGGTAATGTATTCAAATTTTACTTGTTCATTGTTAAATACGTTACAGCTAAGTGATTCCTAAACTTAACTTCTTTAGGGAATTTGTCAATTAACAATTTATGAATCGCAATAGATTGAGCATATATTCCTGAAAATTAAGTTATCAAATCACTGTTTGAACTCTGTTATTGTATGTATCGATGTTTTACCTCTAAATCGGATTCGATCAATACATCGTTCGGCTGCCACTTGAAATAAGGCATCAGGTACTTTTTGAACTTTTAGCATTTGCTGATAAGTTACAATAGCTTGTTGCAGTAAGTTATTACTTCGTTTTTGCTCAGCCAAAAAATCTAACGATTGTGCCTTGCCATATAATGCTCTGGGGGAATTAGGGTTCTTCTCAAGGATTTTGTTAAACAGTGTTAGGGCGTAAGCTGCATCCTATTCATTAGGAATTATTTAAATTATGAATTAGGAAATTGTATACACAGAAGAAATATTTCCACTTACAAAATAGGTTTAGAAAATGTAAAAATCGATTGGAAAACAAAACGTAAGTAGGTAATGTTAATGTCCAAGCTAAAAGCGCAAGCTTCTGAGGGAAGATGGCTATATCACAAATTACTCTTTGAAGAGAAAGAATCTTTTGCAGAAACACAACACCACACAACATTCCAGCAATTTCATTAAGCTTTCTATGCAGTATGTACTATGAGATTATGACAAACCATGAAAACGCTATATCTGTAAATACTGTAACTAACAATCAAAATCACACACTTAAATAACACAAGTCTTTTCTCTTATAATTAAAATTAAAACATAAAACAAAAGCAATTTTGAAGCATAGCATTTTCCAAGTTATTCCTATTAAAAAAATATGTATTTATTACTAACGCCCGAATTGTTTTTTGTTTATCCTATTAAAGTTGTAAAACTTACATTTGCTAAATTTTGTTGTGCTTGGTCAAGTTCATCTCGGATCTTCCAGTCATCAGTATTAGTAATGTTTTCAAACTCATATACAGCTTGAGCTCCAGACTGTTGCTTGGCCCAGTTTTTCTCGTTTTCGGAATCTGTGTCTTCGGAAGGTACTCTAACGCCTACAACATTAGTTACAGTCTTGGAATGATACAAAATAATTCAGTTAATACATAAAAAACAAATATTTGACAAATGGTTATATAATCTTAAACTTAAGTAAGTTAAAACAGAAGCAGAATAATATGCAAATTACGTTTCCAAGAGCCGTAATCGTCTTCTTCCAACTCTTCCTCGTCTTCTATATCGTCTTCGTCTTCGTTATCGTCTTCGCCTTCGTCATCGATATCGTCGTCCGCTTCTTCATCGCTTTGACGAATCTTGCCGTATTTTGCTTCTAACCGTTGTAGTAATTCTTCGTCTTCGTTTTCGGAAATCTCGTCGTCGTAATCTTCTTCCCCTTCCAATTCTTCCTCTTCCTCTTCTTCTTCGTAGTTCTTACGTCTTTCTCTAACCTCTTTGGGTTCCCAATCAGGCGTTAAAGTATTAGAATAAGTTGATTGAAGTTCTTCGTAACGAATTTTAGCGCCCAGTGGTTTAGATCTACCATCATATCGATTGTCGTAGTCGTCCTCATCTTCCGAGTACTCTGATAATTTACGTATGCGTGAAAACTAAATAATAATCTTGAACCACAAATATTTAGGGCTAATCAAAATCCAATAATCAAATACCTTCTTCCACGTTCTCGATATCTTGTTGAATTTCTTGCAGACTTGGGGGTGTTACAATAGTATCCCTTCTGGACAAATCGGGAGTTACACTTTCTGGTTCTTCGTTATTAACGTCTTCTTTCTTTTTATCTATTTTCTCTGAGTGTAATAATTTAGATAATAAATAATTTAAATATAGAATTATTTACAGTACATAATAGCAAATGAGTTTAGGAATCTGATTAAGACAAGAGGTAGTTAGTAACACATGAATTTACAACACATGTTAAGGACAAGATCAGGAAATGCAAATAGTTAGTTGAAAGTTATTGAGTGTTTTAGACTGGTAGAGTAGTAAGGATAATTTTAGCGGTTAAATATATTTTAAGAAAAAGTATAACAGGAGCATGCGACATTTATACCGACCAGTCCTCCACTTCTGAACCAGAACAACGTGAGCCACAACCAATAATGCCGTCCCAACACCAAACTTTACCACCACTGCAACATACAGCGGCATTTAGGAAACCTAATTGCATTTCCTGATCCAAATAGCATCAAATATTTTAAATTTTGTTAACCATTTGTCAAATTTATACACTTATATAAACAATTTTGTACGCATGACTCTGTCCAAAAAAAGAGGCCTCACAATTACTAAATTCTACTTTCAGATTTTGATAGCTGTAGAATCTACCTTTCACGTTTGAATGCAAGTTTCTGTCTTCAAAATTCAAGGAAATTTTCTGATGCAAAATAGAGTACGAATTAATTAAAGAAACTTTGACTACTATTATTATTACCTTAAAGAATCAAAGTAATAAAGGTCGCTCTTTTGGCTAGGGTCACTTATACTGCAGTACTGATCTTTTTGTCAAAATTTAATTTGGGAAAAATCTTTAATGAAACGGCGTATTCCTCAGTTTGCGTTGTTGTGGGAACATGTTATGAAATTTGGTTTTAGAGCAAAAATTATTTGAGAGTCACTAACCTTTGACGAGTTTGACCAAAATAAAAATAATTCAAAAGAATGGATAGTTGTGCCAAATAATAAAATTCGACACTTTCTTATTTGTTTTCATTAAAAGCAACAACCACAGTTTCCAATATACGGGGTGTTAATAAATAACATTGATAAACAGACAGGATAAATTAATGATGACTAAGCAGACTTTTTTCAAATGAAACTTATTAGGGCTTGCAAAGCTGTATGCAGAAGTGTTAACTTTCGGATGTATTATGATTACGTATCAAAATTACAGACATGTTTATTAAGAAAACACCCTCTTCTAATTACACAGAGTGTACTCTATAGCGGAGGCACGTAAAAGGAACTTTCCATCTAACATACATCAGTTATAAAGTATACTCCTTATAATAGGAAGTAATTTTAGAACACCCAGAAGGTTTTTCCCTACAACTTTCTTTAATAAAAAGTTTTGACGTTTTGATAATAATCGTAATACACAAGAAAGTTAAAATATTTGCATGCAACTTTGAAGACCGCCAACTTCGTAACTAAAACGAATACACCCTTGAAAAAATGCTTGTCTAGTCATCATGAATCTGCCCTATGAATTTATCGGTGTTATTTATGAACACTTTGTATAGTTAAAAGGTAACCACAAAATATCTTTCTGTTATAAAGGAGAAAATAGGTCATCAGCTTTGTGCAAAGGGGGTCTCGCTTATTATCAGAGATAAGACTATTAATTTACATTTTTTGGCACTTGCGCTAAAGTAATAATTTAAAAAGAAATTTGAACTAACTTTCTTTATTTTTGACTTCTTTTCAAAAAGGCACAATGGTCATTTAAGTTTTTTGTTTCTGGCTTCCTCATTATTAAAACTTTAAGAAATGTAATAATACATCAATCATTAAGGCAGTATTTTATCAGATTGTCAAACTCGTCGCCCGATGTTTCGGTTTTGTGGAATCATATCAGGTTTCTTTACATCATTTCACAGAATTATTTCAAATTTTGACGTATTATGAGTTCTATGATTATATACGTTTTAAAATAGCTAGTAGCTAAAGTTTTGTACGGAATGAAAAAGAAAATTGATACTTACTGTTGTAAGTCTCACTTTCATGATGTTCGTCGTCAATATACGCTGGCAATTCTTCTTCTTGTCTTTCACTTACAGGTTTTGGAATTTTCTCGGAATGAACCTAGACAATTGAAATAAGCATAATGCAATTTATTGTTACACACAGAACATTAACTTACTTTGATAACAGGTTTTGCAGGTTTTGCAGGCTTAATTGGTTCTTCTATTTCATCTTCCTCTGATACAGCTTCTTCTTCTGACTTTTCAACTGTATCTTCTTGCGTAGCATCTAAACTAGGACTGTCTTCAGTCTCTTCCTCAGCAGCTTCTTCAGATTCAGTCAGATCAGCGGTATCTTCAGACTCTTCTTGTTCAGGAATATCCTGAGATTCGACTACGTATTTACGTTTTTCAGTCTTAATTTTGTCCAATATCTGAATTTCTTCACTTTCATCCTCGTCTTCATCTTCGTCTTCATCTTCTGGTGTAACATCTTCTTTGGTAGGTAATGAAGCTTCATCACGTTCTCCTTCCGAAACTTCGTATTTTTCTTCTTCTTCTTCACTAGCATATTCGTTTTCATCAACCTCCTGTTCTTCGTTTTCATCTTCGTCGTCTTGGTCTAATTCTTCTTCGTATTGTTCTGTTTCTTCTTCTTCGTTTTCATTTTCACTTTCATATATTTCACTTTCATTCTCTACTGTATCTTCATCTTGCAAGTTAGATTCTTCTCTGTCTTCTTCGGTTTCTTCAACAGTCTCTACTTCATCGGTTGCTTTTTCTTCAGATATCTCTTCCTCTTCTTCCTCCTCATCTTCTTGATCAAGAGACTGTTCTTCGTATTCCTGTTCTTCGTCTTCCTCCTCCTCCTCTTCCTCTTCCTCCTCTTCTTCTTCCGTTCCTGTTACTCTCTCTTCGTCTTCATCTTCATCTTCGTGAGTTTCTTCTTCCGAGTGTTCTATACTGAGTTCCTCGGAAGCACCATGATCTATTGGAGATTTATCGATCCATCCATCAAATATTTGAGCAAAGCGCGATTCTGTATCGATAGTATCCACTGTTGGAAAAAAAATATTGGCACTGTTTGGGAAATACAATAAATAATTGACTTACAGTCTGTTAATCCACGATGTTCGGTAATAATTAATCCTATGAGCGCAGTCAATACAGTAAGCAGTATAAAAAATACAAGTTTTGCACATAAACCTCCACCGGTGGAAGCTTCTTTTTGGATATGTATATTTAAATCGTCGGCTACAGTCGGTATTGTCGTTGTTTGATGCTGATGTTGATGTTGAAATATAACTTCTTCCGCTACATCTTCTGTTACAAAAAAAATTCAATTGTTTCCGCAATTCCTTTCTAACGTGGATCCGTCATGAATTACCGAGGTACAAAAATAATGTCGTTATAGTGTTCATTCTACGCAGCAATAGTTAACGTAAAATCTATTTTTAAGTTAGCTACATCATTGAAAATTCGGAAGGTTTAACGTTTATGAAACATGCACAAAAATACTATAATGAAGTTACATTTCTATAATGTGGATCAAATAATTAATTAAATTATATTTTGACTTACCTTTTTTCTTTTTTTTATCCCTACGTTTTCTGGGTTGCACATCGCCTGACATTGTGCGTCGGCGATTTAATTTCTTTGTTACAAATCGTAATTATACATATATTTTATATCTTGTCCTGTTTTTGGCAAAAATAAGCATGGACGACGTTCACGAATTTCTAAGCATCGCGACGTTGCGTTGACGGTTCAAACTTAGAATATAAGCGAGCTTATGCGAAAAGTCACGATCTGCAACAATTTCATATATTAACATATTTAAATATTTACGTAAAAATCAAGTATTCGTCGAGAGCAACAATCGCATTATTGTTTTATTTATGAATCGAATAATTGTTTCATTGAAATTAAAGATAAGATGAATGTTTCATTTTTGTTATTAATCGATTTTTATATCTAATTATTCATAAAGATGAGGATTTTAAAGTTACATTTGATAATTGTGTTACGTGGGGAGATATGGTTGTCCCTCCTTTTTCTAATATATGCTGTAGTGTGAGGGGTGAATTCGGGCAATCGTGGGAAATGCGGCTTTTTGCCCGTCACACGTCGCAGTGCCGCCACGCGACCAGACGGATCCCAGGGTACACTTAGGCATTCAAAAAGAACTATTATATTTCCGAACTGTTTTAGAAGTTCACCTACATTCTTGTTTCTGTTAATTATTTTTAAAATTAATTCTGTTGTTTTTTTCTTTAATCTAATGAAATTAAGTTACTAGTTATTATTAGTAAAATTTATTTGTTTTCAGTATTTTAAATTAATACTTAAGACTTTTAAAGTTTTTTTTTTTGATGAAATTCTGTCGAGATTATTAAATAGAAATATTTTAGTATACGGTCAGCTCTTCGTGGCTACACATTTATTAGAAGTAAACATCAGAGCGACCCTTGAGATTTGACCTACAAAAATTATTTTACTCAAGGTCTTAAGGAAGCACTTCCCATCCTACGTTGACCAGCAACTATGAATGAATATAAAAGAGGGATAAGTGTATGAAGGGGTAGTAAGTGCAAGCAAGAGGGTACCGTTCGCGTGTAATATGTAAGTGGGGGTACGGGTGGGGCAAAAACGTGCCAGAACGGCGTTAGGACGACCGTCAAATCAACAGGCCAAGACATATTCGACTACGCTCAGATACGTGTATGAACGTCGTCGTGACGGCTGCCCGGCACGCGTTTAATTCCGTCGACGTCTTCTTGACAAGTGCCACTGGACGCCTTTACGAATATTAGTTGTGATTAGTGATAGCATGGATCATTCTTCGTCGCACAATGCTCCGCTACATTGGGGTTACTCTGGTGCTAGTTCCGCATCCTCGTGGACACCTTCTTCAAGATCCATCAAGAGACCACTTTCGGAAAGTGACGATTGCGATGAAATCTTTTCTGAAGAATCTTCTAAAGAACAGTAAGTATCAAGCCATTATAATAAAAATATATTTTAATTGTTATTATTGTATTTCTCAAAGATGTTCTTCACCTGGAGATACTGATAGCTGTCAAATGTTATCTCGGAAGAAACGAAGAGGAGTCATAGAGAAGAAAAGACGTGATCGTATTAACACCTCCTTATCAGAATTAAAACGGCTAGTTCCAAGCGCGTTTGAGAAACAAGGATCTGCTAAATTAGAAAAAGCTGAGATTCTACAAATGACTGTTGACCATTTGAAAATGATTCACGCTAAAGGTAAGTGCAAATTTTAATTTGAAAATTTAAGTAAAACCCTGCTAATAGTTAACAGTAACGGCGGAAAACTAATGCAAAGCTCGCTGTTACGGTTGGTTTTACCCTCATACCTGTTGAATTAACAAGTGCTCGTAACTTATTTAAATAAAAACACGGGAATACGTTTATCGTACTTCCGTTTTAAAATATAATAGGTTCTCACAAATATACACAAAATAAAAATTCATGTCAAAGACTATGTTTGAATCTAATTACGAATTATATAAATATAACCAGTAAGAGCATAAAATAATTTCGTTATGGACAATCGTACGCAACAGTGATTATTTGCGGGGTTTCTACGAACCGTAACCGGGCCCCAGAATCGGAAGAATGGAAAAACGTTTATTCCCACGCCTCGAACCTTTTCTCTTTTATTACGTGGATAACATAAAATTACTTGAAAAAGCAGGTGGAATATTGCGTGATTAGTAAAATACACCCTTTAATTTACAGGGTTGGACGCATTAGCGTATGATCCGCATAAATACGCTATGGATTATCATGGAATGGGATTCAGAGAATGTGTTGCAGAAGTAATACGTTATTTGGAAAGAATAGAAGGTTTGGATATGCAAAACCCTTTGCGATTGCGATTGACATCGCATCTACAGTGTTGTGCCGCTCAACGTGAATTGGCAACGAAGCAAGCCACTGCCACAACTCCTTGGACTTACACTGCTTCTCAACCGTATCCTCCTCTGAATTCGTTACCACCATCTCCTGCGGCAAATCACGCACCGATTGGGAATTTGGGAATTCATCAACAACCTAGTTCTAGTCTTCATCATCAAAATATGCATCACGAATTGGCCCCTTTCGATATTAGTACGACGTGTGCACAAACAACGGCATCACCAGCAGACGCAGCAGCGAGGTTGGCTCCAGTTACAACCGTTTTGACGCCGCTCACCACTACATCATCTTCTGCTCTGGGTTACAGTCCTCATCAGTATCCACCCAATTCGTTCAGCGTTCCTACGTCCACCCATCATCAAAATTACAATCAAAACAACACAGCTACGCAAGGCATGAAACCGTATAGACCTTGGGGTGCAGAAGTTGCGTATTAGACATTTTAATTTTAGGAAAGTTTGCTTGTTTAGAACGATGCTTATGCCTTCAGTGCCTGTAATAAAATGTGGTAAATAGTGGCCTACTTTATAAACACGCTTGATTGAATGCAGTGCGAGAAACGCACGAGGTGAAGAATTTTAGTCATTTTTTGTACCTTATAAGTTATTATTTATATTACGCGTATTGTAAATACTAAAGCTAAAGAGAAATATACCATTTTTATTTTTATAAGTAATAATACCAAGATTGGTATTTCGTACGTTAGTAAATGATCTCACGATTTACAAAGCATTGTGAACATTATTGTGATTTGAAGTCCATCAATAAATACATAAAATGTGCCTTAATTTTTGTATTACATAACAGATGTGGTTCACAACAAGTGATAATTTCCTTTAAAAAACGTTTTGCCTAACTGGTAAAACTGGTACAACATAAAGTGCCGTAGGTATAGAGAGAATGCGAAGTGCAAATCCCTGACAGACATTCGAATCTGCAACCCTTATTGTTATTTACGTTTCGAAACCTGTTTCTTTTACAGTGTATCCCACCAACCGTAAAAAAATATCTGCAAAACAATGAGTATTTTACATGGGTTTCCGTAATTTCAGTTTCAAAAACTGGTTGTTTTGTCACAAACCCTACTGCACACGGCTACGACTACATAATAACATAAAAAACCAAAAATAAACGGTAGGAGAGGAGTGGTCACTTCGTTGCAAATATTACTGAGATGCACGTGTTTTCTGTATGAAAGGGGAATTGTTATAGAATTGTACAATGAGAAAAATCGAATAGGAAATACCTACATTCTTTTTTTTTAGTATTTTAGAACTTGTTATTTACCTCCTTTTATTTTAATGAGGTAATAAAAGTTAAAACAAATATCGTGTAATTTACGCGAAATCGTATAGATCGCATTATAAATAATAGAAATGTAAATAATGTTCTATTCTAGTATAGGGTTGCAAGGATATGACTTAGCTAGGGTGGCAGAACGTGGGAAATGGTCGGGCAACCGACTCTCATAAACAGCGTCCGGCCTAACAGCACACGCCAGAGGGGCGGCGTTGTCCCGCACACCGGTGCAACGGACCTGTTACATCGATACCTTCAAATCGGCAAACAAAATCAATCAGTAAGGATCCTATTTTTAATGACGTCAGCACAATTTCAAAAAGGAGTAAAACCTTTAACTTAGATTCTTCCAAATATTTGCAAGTAAAAGAGAGAACTGACAAATAATATTATTTCCATTAAAAATATTTTTTGAAAATGTAAATCATTTAGAATCTAAAGGGAAACTTTTCTAATCCCCCTCTTAAAAAAAAGCGTAATCTTTCCCATCCAAGCACACTAAACACAATTAAGGATTTAAGGGTAGTAAGTGAAATGAAAAATATGCACAATGCAATACTGAGCAAATTTTTTGAAAATTATTATAAGTCGGCCATTATGGCCACGTGTCGGCGTTATGCCGGAAACAAAGACCGGCGATCAGCGTTCGCAGAACACGCGTCATTGTAATTACGGCTAAAATCTTGGTTGTGTCCTTTGTCACCAATTCAGCCCTTCCTAGGAATGTTAGTGTCGGCAAGTTCGATAATGAGTAGGGCTAATTTTTGAGAATACTTCCGTCAATTATAATAATTGTACGAGTTTATCGAGTTTCGGACAATGATCGAAATTGAAAATCAAAGTGGAATTTAGCTCAAGTATTCTTTCATTCAAATGAAATGTCGAGGATCATTTTATTTTAAAAATTACATTCAAGTTATTCTTTCGTATCAAAAATTATCACCATTACTACTACACTATTACAAAATTGAAATTCTTATCGCAAAACCCATTTACAAAATCAAGTGTAAACCGTTCAACCTCATTTCAGTTGCTGCTACCACCGACAGTAAAATAATTTTAAGATAGTGAGTGTGTGGCAGTTTGGTTTATTTAATTTACAATCCACAATAATAATCAATTTGGGTTTAAATATTCTTTCAATATTATTTTAACACCTCTGAATTACTCCAAAGAATAAAAAATAATGTTCAAGCAGAAAAATACCAAAAAGAGGGAACTACAGAAATTATAGTTTGCCGAAAATTTAGAGAATGTCTAAACTTAAAATTCTAAAATGGCTAATTTCCGAGGAAGGTCTCAATATTTAAAGTGAGAAATTGCATCTCGTCCCCTCAGAATAAGTAAAGTAAGTAATAAAAGTTTTTGGAAAACTAGATAAACACCAAATTAAATTTCCAAAAAGGTTTGGCAAGTAAAGTGTGGAGAAGAATGATCAGTACTCGTATTACAGATAGATGTCCAAACAATTTAGATCACACCTGGGGTTTACTTCAAATGGTATGACGTCACTAATTTCCGCGACTTGAAGATACTTCCTCTAACGCAAGCATAGGTATGTGCGTGAAAACACGCCCTAGTACTACTGATGCTAATAGATCATAGTCAAGAAAGTCTTCTTAATAATATGAGCCTGGGGCATAACTAAGAGTTCCGCAGATTCCATCATGGGGGGGGAGGGGCACCCAACTATCATATCCAAAATATTGTGGAAAGATTCCAACAAAAATATATTTTCTAGACAAGGTAACTGACAATCTCTTGAACAAAAAAAATCTGTCAACCTAAAACAGCAGTAACTTTTACGCTATCAATTGAATCGGAGCGATACCAAGTGATTCGTTTGCATTGAGCGAAACTGACTGGTAAAAATACATTCCCGGACAAAATGAGAACATTTCACAGCCCAAGATAAGAAAAGATACCGGACATGGATTCTAGTCCCAAAAAGAGGACTTGTCAGGGGAAAAGAGGACATCTGGTCACCCTAATCAACCTGTTCTATATACGACTTTGGATGGTTACAACATTAATGTAACCTATAAACCTGTCTTTACAACTCACCCACATATTTTAGGTTTTGCTACCATTGTCGTTAACCATTCTATAAAATATTAAAACAGAAGGTCTCAGTGATCAAGCTTATTGGATATTAGGTGGTTGCCTTGTCAATGATCGAACGGTATATTGCACACTGTTAATATCATTTTATTGTTTACACCTTCAGTACCGTATAACATCTAAAAATTTGTTATATTTTGAACATTTTCGTCTTTATGCAAACCAACGTTTTGATCAAAATTCCAGTTCTGTTTTACTATTTTAAATTTAGTCTTTTTTTTACTATAACTGTAATCATTATTTTTATGAATGCTTTTACCGTAATCAAAACTAGAACTAATCTGTCTATTGAGCAAATAACTGGAACTAAAATCAAAATGTTCAAACTTGCATTTTGAAAAATTTAAAATTATTACTTTTGAGGTACCTTCTAACGCTTGTTCTTGCTATAAAGGCTAATAAAATCACTAACATTGATACTTCTGTTGATAAGTCAAAAGAAAAATGCAAATGTGCCGTATAGCACCACCACTTAAGTTGTAACAAAAATGGGAAAAAATAAAGAAAGAAAATGTTCTTCGCTTATTATATTGCATTTATCCCACTGTATTTGTAAATGCTTCCGAACTGTCCAACCAAATTATGAACTCTTCTTGGTACTATGGTATCTTATTTGTGTACCACTCTTATAAACTTTTGAACAAAATTAAGTTGTCGGTTAATAAAATCAAGCTGAGCTAAAAAGTTTTATTGCAGTTTAATTTGAATGAACACCAATATTTCAATATCAGGTTTGACGTTACCACTCCTTTGGTAGAAATCTTATCTTTCATCTTTAAGAATCTGAACGATGTTTGACATTTTGCCGAAAAAGCCAAACTCATGAAATATCTAAGTTTCTGAGAAGAATTTATAACAAATTAGCTATGTCCGAATAAAAATGCATTTTGCGATTTATATTTACTTACTACTATCTGAGATGATAAAACTCAAGTATCATCCCACAACTGGTCGATGATGTGTAAAAAGTCAGTTTCATTTTCAAGGGAAATCCGCTATTAGAATTCTGATGTTCTCTCCATATTTTCCTAGGCCTACCAATCGATCAACTCTCATCGAATGGGCCTTTTGGTGTTCTTTGATCATTCATTTATTTAAGCCTCGTTAAAATCGTTAGCAAAATCTAACCCAAAATGTGTAGTGTTCCAAGAACTTCTATGTTATCCTTTAACTTTAACTGGATTCCGTTTGGATTAATTTTCGTTTCGTCTACGTTCATGCTCAGGCTCGTTTGTTTTTCTTAAATCTACAAGTATCTCTTTGGAGGTTGTTATTGGTCTTTCCATTATATGCAGTCAGAATTTGTTACGAAAATACCTGAACCCCAAAAATAACGCGAGAAAATCTAGTTCCATGATAAACATCTAGGAAAAAGACGCGAGAAGGAAAGAGAAAGGGTGTACCCCAAAACCAGAACACCAAGGATCAAATCAAAAAAACAGAGAAATATTATTTTCAAGAAGTTTTCAAAGTAAAACCATGGCAAACAACTTACTATAACCACAATCTAGAGATCCAAGAACAACCCAATAATGACCCAAAAGACTTAGTATTTGCAATAAAAAAGCTTATACCGGTTGTTGCATTATAAAATATAACACCATAGTGGAATCTCAACAAATCAGGTGGTACCAAATTAGCACAACAGCTACGTGAACTATTCACAAGGATATTGAAAAAAAAACTATCAGAATTTTTTTTAATCTTCTCAGTATTAGTGGAAGCTAAAATGGGGTAAATGAATGCAACCCTCCCAGCTGATGCCATCCTCAGGCTCTCGTGTCAGGTTACGCTCTTCTCAGTGACGCAATCTATTGTGATACAAACATGTTTAAAAAACCTGCCAAAATCGTTCAGAGTGTATTAACATTATCATTAAGAAAGTTTGATAATAAAAAATCTGATAAAACATAGGAAGAAATGCATCTTAAAAATTTAATTGGAGGATGCAGCTAATAATGAAATTAAAAGACAAATAGAGAAAACCGGTTCTAATAAAAACCATAAGAGCGTTTAGTAATGGCTTCTAGAAATATACATATGAAGTTGATCTTTGTCATACATGGGCACGGAAGCCATCCAGGGTCTGAATTGATTCTTATAAGGTAAATCTATCAGCAGAAACCAACTTCAGGGTAATATCTGATCAAAATAATTTAGTTCTGACAGTCAAGCTGTAAAATTAACGAACATGTTGTGCTGTACAAATGAACCAATTCGGTCAATTTGGCTCTGTGCCCATGTATGGTCTTTGTGATTAGAGGATGACGATTTATACCGCTCATCAACCTCTACCATCTTCTTGAATAATGTACATTTGTCGAATTATTCAAACTGATCAAAATGAACAAAATGATCAATCGATCTCTTATCGTGGCATCTCTCTGAGCTAGTGTTCATCTTGGAGTGTATACCGTGCTACGAAGAGCTTTCATCGTGTTTGGTGCATTGCTACAGCCGGTAAAAGTTCAAGAACTTTAGTATATGATGCTTGACTTACCATGGAAAGTTAGGGCAGTAAACTGTCTTTATAGAACATACAGAAAGTGTTTTTGGCAAAACATTTTGCGAAACACCTAGAAAATACTTGCGAAATATTAGCGGTCCGCAGAGCATCGGTTGGAAAATGCTGAACGTCTAGAATCAAGAAAAAATGCAGTAGATCAATGTACCTCACGATACTTTCGAAAGAAAGTAATTAAAATCTCTATTCTTATGGCACTTATCCAGAATGTCTTAATCTTTCAATTTAACATTGAATAAAAGTCAGTTTAAAAATAAATTTTCTGCGCGTATGGTTTTAAAAGTTAAAAAAGCGCATCTTATGTGAATATACAACCATAAAGACAGTTGCTGTAGATGTATAACGCATGTATGTTGATATATCTTTGTTGATTGGTAAGGTTTCAAACATTGAAAAGCTATATGTTTACAGGAAACGTATAAGATTATACAGGGTCGCTAAAAAGTATGGAAACACTCTACCCCCGCAGAAACGATAAGAGATAGACAAATGAAATTTGGAGAGCTTAAAGTAGGTATTTTTTGCCATGTTTTGCGAAGGTAATTAAAAACAAATCTTCAATTGTTTTTTCGTACGGCCGCCATATTTAGATAGAGATTTTCAAGACAAATTCAATAATATAATAAGGGTTGCTATACTTATCTTTGAAAGGTTTTGGAGATAATCGCTATTCTTTTCTTAACTTCAAGGACGGATTTGTAATGCAAGTAGTTCCCCCCGATTATTTGCAAAATTCCTTACGAACATTTCAAAAGAGATTGTTTCATTGCCAAGAAGTTAACGCATCGCATTTTGAACACTTCTTATAAAATTATATTATTTTTGTTATTATCAATTCGTCACTATTTGGTCTTATTCCACCATTTTAGTTTGTTCTAGCATCGATCTATCATTTTAAACAAGCAGGTTAAGGGCAAGATGTTTACGGTTTTCTTTTATTTTAATTACTTATAAAATAATCGCACATCATTTTTTTTAGTTCCATTGCCGTTGCTGTTTCACGGGGTAACTCGATTTTGATAGAAAT
The DNA here is from genome assembly GCA_011009095.1 of Ignelater luminosus. Classification (NCBI taxonomy): domain Eukaryota; kingdom Metazoa; phylum Arthropoda; class Insecta; order Coleoptera; family Elateridae; genus Ignelater; species Ignelater luminosus. The sequence goes on from VTPC01001546.1 coordinate 95,990, forward strand.
TGATAGTGAAATCCTTGACAAAAAAATAGCGGCTATCTCCAAAACGTTTCAAGATAAGTATAGCAACCCTTATATCATTGAACTTGTCTTGAAAATCCCTATGCAAATATGGGATCATATACAGGGTGTTCCATTTAAAGAAATTCAATCTTGGATACAGCATATTCTTACTTGATTGACTTAATTATGATGGGGCCAACTGACTCGCACTAATCGGTTTGGCGACCTCCGATGGTACGTACTTTGGGGAGCACTGGTTCAGATGTAAAAAACAAATACTAGGTCGTTTAAAAAAAGGGGAATTTGTGCCAACGAACCAGAGTGGCAAATTCCGTGTTTTTATGCGTTTGGGTATGCAGCAAAACACCCCTAAGGCAATCGCTTCTTCCTAGAGATATCTTGATGTTTTGTAGAAGAGCTCCAGATACGTAGCTTTAGAATTACAATAGTATGTTAAACTTGATATGAACAGAAAAACCTACAGTACAAAAAAGTGATTGATTTCTTAAAGCAAGGTTTGAAACTAATATTCCTCCTACAGTGGTTAAGAAAATGAGAACGAGAAGTTAGAATAAATGTTATGCGATTGCTGATTTTGCAAGGACTGAACAGATAATCAAATAAAACGGCAAATGAAAAAGTAATTCTGACTTAAGGTCAAAGGTTGTTATGCCTAAAGGGAATTCAAAAAATGACCGATATTAAACGGGTTTATCTATTCAATATTTGATATTGCAGTAGTCTGTATGTCGATATGTCGATATTGCCATCAGGGTTGGGCAAGAATATTTTGTGTTTAATTAAGTTTTGAAAAGCGTTCTGCAATACAACTGAAAACAAAAACATCTTATTGGTAAACTGGAATTCGAGAGGATAAGCTAGTACTTATTAGAGATAGAGCTAGCCTATTCTATTTAATTTTGCCTATTACTGTATATTCAATATTTCAAGTCTTAATAAGATAACAAGAATAATGTAAAGTATCTGTATAGTAATAATAATCAGTAGATTTATTAAAAGTAAATTTAAATTATTAAACAATTGTTAATAAGATTTCTAAATTCCTTCTTTTGTTTGTTAATTTAATGTAAATATCTGTGTTATGTATTTAAGTTAATGATAAATAAAATAATTTGTTGATACCGGGTGAATCGGTACGTGTCATTATTATTTATAACTCAATATCAAAAATGCTTTAAAATGAGTAAGTAAATTTACTAATTTTTCACATATAACAAGAACAAGATAAAAAAACAATCGAAACTGAACACTAAATAAAAAAGATGTAGCTTAGACAGCTTTTATAATTAATTTTCAGGGGATAATTGTAGTAGCGCGTGTCCAGTGGTCAACTAGTCCCTAGAGCTTACATAATGCAAACAGGTCAGTGGTTAAGCAAAGATGTAAGCATTGATGGTACGGACCATTTGGCGAATGACACTACAAAAACGAATAAGTAAATAAGGATATGCGTTAGTCTTTTTCATGCAACTTTCGATAGTGTGGGTGGACACAGGTCAGTTTATTGATAAAAGTTAATCACCCCTCTGCATTAAAATCAAACAGAAATTTGCGCAGCATCTGCCCTCTTCACGGATCGTAAATTTTGATGGTATAAGTGGCACACAATTGCAGTTTGCGATCACTACTATTCAATTCTGACATTTTCATTTACTTTGAAATTATTTTTCGCATAATGTTTTCAGTGCTGTAGTAAAAGTTAGTTTATGAATAACATAAATTTTAATTCAATTTAAGCAGCGGTGTATATGCGTGCATATTTTGTTCTGCATTTCAATCCTAACCATTACTAATGAAGCTTTTAACGACAGCAATTAAAATGTATTGTCGTTTTAGCGGTTAGCAAGATATAAATTCAAATGTCAAGACTAGTCGTCAAAAAACATGTCAAAAAAATGGACACTGAAATCAGCCCCTTCGCATTTATAACAACCGTAACATGAAATGGACAATCTGTAGGGGGAAAACTACCATTAATGAAAGAAAACATTTAATGTAATTTACATTTTAGAATTTTTTTAAAGTATTGAATATTCAGCGCTCATTAAACAGGTAAAGAAAATCGAATCTTATTTATTCCTCGCCGTCGTTTGAACCAGAATGCGATTTTACAATTATAGATTGCAAAACCAATCAATCACCTATTAAACGCGACTAGGGTTCGACTTTTGGTAATCGAATATAAAATTTCTATTGAATTTCGAACGATGTCACTCATCTGATAAATTGTTAGGGCATGATCAGTTATTTTTGTTTGAAAACTAATTGGTGATGTATCATTTCTAATTCTATTGAAAAAGAAAATTCGAATATACACTATTATATTATATATCGATGCAGAACAAGTAAATGAAATTTATGAAATTATTTTAAAGAAAATTAAATTACGCGCCATTCTCCGTTATTGCTTCATTTTGATGAGTTTAGTCATTAACATGCAGCAGAGTGTTGTAAAAAGTTAAAGAGTAGTTATTAAGCCAAAAATAAATTTTAAACAACAAAATATTCCTACCTCATGCAGACGATTAAAAATAACTGCTCTTATTTATTTTTCTCTGTTATAATTACGAGAGGGACAACTATTTTAATTTTACACAAAAATAAAACTAAAATCCTCAATTTAAATTAATAACACTTAGAAAACATTTGAATTTTTTGTCTACGTATGGTACAGTTACGCGTTGTATGTTGTGAAGTTCTTTCGAAGAACAAAGTTTTTCCTGTATTTTATCTACCCTATCTTTTAAAGATTCCAGCACACCAAGATACAAAGTAAACTGAAAATAAGAATACAGTAACATCCAATATTTGCAAGCAACCGCCATCTATTGGTAAGTAGTAGTAACTCGCACATTCAGGTACATAAAAGCACAGATAGCCACATTTTGCAGGGTATGTTTTGCGTTAAATGGTATTTTTGTCTCCAGTTGGTGCTATTGTGTTTAGAATACAGAAATAATTTTATTTTAAATGAGCGTGGAAAAATGTTAAATGTAATTTTCTTTATGGATCTTTTTTGTTTCATTAAACATGTTAAAAATTAAAAAGTGACAATTAAATGTTGAAGCTGAAAGCATGTACTTTGAAATAAAAATATTACCGAACCCTCTATAACTATTCTATAGGTAGGTATTCGAGTAAAATAGCAGATAGATAATTAATTCATTTTCTCTTGTCTGATAAAATGATCACATCAGTCAAAAGTTTTCACGTTACGGGAAAATCATCAGACTTTTAGGAAATAGTAACATTATTAATAGCTATGCGGGTGGGGAGGTCGAGTGCTCAGAAAACAGGCTTTATAATCAACTTCACTTCCACACTTCTGGTTGAACTTGTTTGCTTTAATTAATACCTAAACCTACCTAATCCGAACATTTGCTATCAATCTCTATAGGAAATTGCTTTCATGTTGACCAGCTGAAGCCCTATTGTAATAGGAATTTAGAATAGAACTCATCGGCTTAGAGGTCGTAAAAAATCATGTGTCAGTTGGGAGTCGATTTCTGTATTGGGGGACCAACTTTGGCCTTCTTGTTCTTATTTCTCAAAAGAAATTGCAACAAAATGTCTTGAACGCGGGTAATATTCGTATCCAAGTAGAAATTAAAATACAATCAATCAAAATGGCAAGAGGTTTTGAAAATCAGTCTAGAAATTCTCGTTCTTGCAAATCTCTACAGTTCCAAACCAAATCCTGAAAGAATCTAACCAATTCACCAATAGATAACCAAGATGTGCCTACTCAAACTTCTTAATTTTTAAATTTCTTTATAATCATACTTATTAGTGATATCATTATTTTATGGATCATTAAAATTGATTGATACAGTGATCAAAATTTTTATTTTTAAAAGTTCTGAAATAGACTTTACTCATGAAGACAAATCAAAAATAGACCGATAAATGACTTCCAATATATTTGCTAATAATCTCCAAAAAGGCATTTTTCATTAACTGACCAGCTTTAACGTCCTTGGTAATACAAATGTGATGGGTAAAATCTATTCTATAATAAAAAGAATAGAAATGATCAGAAAACAGAAATATTTGAAGATAACTTATAGATATTTCAAGCTAAATAGAAAAACCTGGAGGTACTCAGATTTTGGCCCATAAAACAGTTATCTGTGAAACTACTAAAATATCTTATTAGCAGAAGCAGCATTAAAGGGCATTAAAGCTACTAACGAGTGATCCACAAAATTTGTAGCTTTTGATGATAAAACTTCTGTTTTTGAGTGAAAACCATGTTTATTATCAAAAAGCAATACTTTTTAAGTTTTTCAAAGTAACAGCAAACCTAACCTGTCATACAATACCGAAACGTCCATTTTTCTCGTTCATGGCCAATTAAGGGCACAGATTTTGTAGATCACTCTCTATTTTTGACACAAATTTCTTTTAGTAATTACAATAACAAAATACACTGTTCCACCAATATAACCTAAAGCGTTTCGATATTACCATTACATTGTCATTATCAAAAACATAAATTAACAAGTCGTCATAGTAACCAGCTCACTTGGTTCAAGGTCCAACCAGAAATTATGATTTAGTCTTCTCACTACATTTGTAACAAACAATAAGTTCCAAGATACCACCAAACATTTCTGATTATAATAAACTATTAACTAACAATATCACAAGTTCAGCACTTTTCGGTATTTTTCGTATGAATATAAGAAGCGTTAGTAACAATTTAGATGAGCTGATTATACTTTTAAGTCAAATAAAAATTGAATATGATTTTATTATTTTCACTGAGACAAGACAAGTATTCGACATCTCAGTCCACTCCATTCCTGGATATAATCATTTTCACTATCAAGGGAATGTTAATCAAAATGATGGAACTATGATCTTTGCAGAAGACTCTATTAACTCTGTATCTAATATCATAGTAATCAATTACCTCAACTTTTTGGAAGTTTCTGTAAATATCTATGACTACAAATTAATTATCTGTTCAAATTGTTTATCTCATTATATTAAAATTATTATGATTTTCAGCTTATTGTAAGAGTTCTTCTAACACAAATTTACTTGGTGAATTAGGTTTCAAAAAATCATGTATAGATCATATTTTTACTAAAATAATCATCTATTAGTACCAGGTAAGATTACACCTCTAGTGTTGGAAACTGGCATAACGGATCATTATTCCACCATACTTCACTGAGTCCTACCTGGAAGAAAAGAAAATACAATTAGCGGTTCAGAAGTAATCAAAACTGTTAATACGCAAAAATTTAAACAAATTCTTGAAAATAATTTTATCAAAGTTTACTCTACAAATAATGTAGAAGATGCCACTAATGGACTTATAGAAATTATACAACAAGCAAAAGTTAATAGTATACACACTGATTAGTAAATAAATTCTAAAAACAAAAATAGGAACTCATGAATCACCTTTGGTTTGATCAAATTGGAAAAGTACAGAGTTATGCATAAAGGGCTTTAATTTTAAAATTCTCAGGCAAAAATTTCTAAGTTGTCGGGGCTAATCTTTAGCCGTAGATTTATGACATGGAGTTCTATTTTTAATTATTGACAATGTCTGTAACACAACTGTTTTCTTTTGATGGCATCCTTTTCAAGCTGTAGTTATACCAGAAAGAGATCTCTAAACGAGGTTGTAGCCCAGTTAGCAATAGAAGATAATATTTCTATTAGAGTTATTGCCAACAGTGATTTTATTTAGCAAGCGTTATCAGATAAGGGGTATATATTGCCAAAGAATTCCTCAGACGTGATGAATCTGATTTCTGTGTTTTACAACGAAAAAAAGGTCGAGGAGATTAGAAGAATCCAAACGTTACAACAATCAGAATCCAAATTTAGTTTAATCTTTGATGAGTGGACAAGTATGAAAAACAGACGTTATTTTAATATAATTCTGCACAACAACCAGGAAATCGTGGCTTTCACAACAGATGAGGCAAGTGTGATAAAAAAGTTTGGAAGAGAAAGCCCTGTCGAGAATCTTCTGTGCCTTAATCATGGCATACATGGATACCTTAGTTGCAAAACCACGTATCAACTATTGTTGTCAATGGGTGATACGTGGTTTTGCAATTAAGGTATCGACATCTTGTTGTTACTGATGCCTTATAGAAAAAAAGACTAGAAAAAAAAGATTCCAAGGAACAATCACCAAATGAAGAAGAAAACGAAAATGAGAAATCTGACGAAGATGAATTCGATAATGACGAAACGGAACCTCAAGATTTAGTCATATTAGAACTCAGGCCTAATATTCAAAATGCAACTAACGAAGTTAGAAATATTATACGTATTTTCCGAAATAGTCCAACCAACCTGATAATATCTAAAAGGAAGAGTTTTTCTCTTTTTGTAGTAAAACTTCAATGTATACTTTTGCAGAACAGTTGATGGACAGACTTTTTAATTCCAAGTTTACAACGTTGGAGGCTTGTACATCACAAGAAAGGTAAGAAGAAGAAATCGAGAACAAAAACAGTTCAGATATGACCTTGAAAGATAAACTGGACAAGGAGTTGGAAAATGTAAGCAAAAGCTGCTCAAAGAAAGATACAAATTTCAAACGAACGTTAAGAAAAGAATTTGGAATCTTTGAAGTTACTGGAAAGAGAACTTCGAACTTGGAGTTGCTTTACAGAGCACTACTGTCTATAAAGCCTACTTCTACGGAAAACAATAATCAAATCATGTTAGCACGATGAGGACTGTTGAATATGGAGTGCCTCAAGAAACTGTGCTCGGACCGATTCTATTAATCTCTAAACTGAAAAAAATCGTCGAAAAATATCTGAAAGAGATATTTAAATTCCTTGATTAGTATATAAATTACTTACGTTTAACTTAAAGAAAATTTATTACGTACCGTTCATTTTATATTTTAATAACTTACCCAACGATGACGAATTATTAATCAATCTGAATTAGAAACACCAATATAGTAATTATTCTTGATTTTTCCAACTAGAATAGTCTTTATGATTCATCATTTTGATTTCTTACTGACATTACCTACCTTAGTGCATCTTGCATCTTTGCGTTTAACATCATTTTTGAATTTTTAATTTTTTATAACCTCTCGAATAGGTATTAGCTTTAAATAACAAATAAGCAGATTAAAGACAGTTAAAAAATTGAGAAAACCTTCATTAAAAGATATCCTGCATAAATATGATCAGAATTGCAGATGCTTGATTGATACCAATACTTTTTACTTCCCTATAGAAAATAGAAGCTCAAAATACCTGAGGCTGTGCCAATAAGCAATATTAGCACATGCCATTTAATTACGTAAAGTCAGCATTTTGGTTTTAGTTTCAAAAAATTTTAATACATCTAGAACTTTGGGTTTTCTGAATTGAAATTAAAAATGAAGTTTAATATCCACCACCAGAGGAATATCTGAGCTTATTTTACGCTTATAATGAAGAAGTTAGATAAATAAAAGCTGCAGATGAAACTGAAATATTTCAATTTTCATAGAACTAACAACAATAAATTTTCTTTGAGTAATCAAGCACCCTTACTTGTTAATACATTCCTAAATTTTACTTGAACACCACATACGTACCTACCTTATAAAACAAATAGTTCTTAATTTTTTCCAGAATTTCTTAACCACAAAACATTAATATTATGTCTATTTTAGACATAATTAGGAAAAATGAAGTTTAAGAAAATGTTTGCATTTGTTCAGCTTTACCCTACCTATTAATTAAAGTACGGAATTGAATAGAAACCTTAACTCTAGAAAATGAAGTTGAATAACTGTCAGAATTCTGCTTCGACAATCAATTCTCCAAACGGATATGAAATAACGAATTAAAAACTGTTCTTGAAAATACCTTATCAAATTGAATGAATCTTTTTAATTTTTCGTACATTCCACAAAGAAAACTCAATAAATTCTTTTCGTTATACAGAGAAATTTTATAATTTGTATTTGTATTATGAAATATTGTTTGGAGAAATTCGCGAAAATATAAGAATTCCAAGTAAAATGGTAAAAACAAATATAATTTACTATGTATTCCTACCTAGAGAAAGTAGGTCACTAAACAGAAGAAACAATGGCAAATTGCACGTTCAAAAAACTCTCGTGTAGCTCTTTACGGTATTAAATGACAATTTGGGGGAATTAACCACCCATACAAAAGTCCGTGACAATCAACGAACGCGAACAAACTGTCAAATTATTGAAGACTGATCATTACTTTTTAAAGGATCATTTGGGTCAGTAAACGTGTTTGAAGTCGTTAGTATCCCAAATCAACACTTTTCCAACAACACAACCATTTTTCTTTTAAATCCCATTTTTAAAATTAAAAACAGGAATTTTAGTTTCAAGCTTTCTCTTACAACAACGTAGAAGATTAATGAAATGAAATATGCAAAATCTACAAATTACTTTTAGTATAAAATCATAACATAGAAAAATATTCTAATCATTTCTTAACTAACAATAAGTATGTTACTGTATTATCTGTTTTTGATTAAAAGTAAAAAAATTAAGAAAAGCTGAAAGGTTATGTTTGTGAAATTTAATATCAAGCCGACGCGACGCGAAGAAATAAACCAGTTGGAAGTAAAGACTCGATAAACTAATTGAGATTTGCAAATTAATTAGTGTTAGTAATTATAATATAATGGGACTGATAAAAAATATCATCCCTAAGCAAATATTTAGAAATTAAAATTGAAAAGAAACTTAAACTGTACTCTTGCTAGTATTTTAAAAAGTAAGAGACTGAATACGCTGTTTGAAAAAATTGGGATGATTATTATCTTTAACCTTTAACATAATTCTTGTCGGTGAAGAATGAAGATATACAGGGTGTTCGACAATTGATGTAACAGCTTCACGTAGAAAGATTCCCTGACTCAAACTGAGAGGAAAAATTTCGTTTTCCTTACAAGCCAATCAAAGTTGGAAATTTTGAACAAGAAATACTCCGTAAAATAAAAAACCAGCATTGGTTACACCTCGCACTTGTTATATTATGAAACAGCAAATTCTAAAATTTTGAATTTTCTTGAACTGAAAATTGATGCGTTCGGTAAAAATCTTATTATTGGCGATGCTGTACAAGCACACTTTTTGGATAAATTGTCACTGTCAATAACTGTTGTTATTCCGAATCTGTCATAATTTTAGTTTCTCATCGGAACCATTTATTGGTAAGCAATGGAGTTTAGTTTCAACGAATATACCAATTGTACTGGGTTAATGCCGCGAAAGCTAAATACTTGAAAAGGTTTTCAAATCACTGTCAAATGTCAGAAAACATATTTAGAAGATTGACTGTGTTAAGGTTTTTAATTTTCGTAACATTAATCCGCAATAATTAATTCAAAACGAGATGCGTGGCGACCTCTATTGAGGAATAGGGTTGTAGAGAGTAGCTGTTTTTGCGGTGCAGCAATCTGCGTAATTTAGTTACGGGATAAGTCGCTTCTGCGCGTTGAGATCAGGGTGCAGCCGACGCGAAATAGAGAGTGGATTTAGGAGCTTCATAGAGAAAGTTTTGTGAGACGTCTTCCATAAAAATTTAGCTGTTGTAGCCCATGAAGATTATCGTTTAGTAAAGTGTCCTTAAAGTATATCAGCATAGTGCTGGATGCCATAAAGGGGCTGCCGTTAGAGCTTATTCTTGGAAGTAGGGCTTCTTCTTCCTTTCGCTGTTGAGCGGAACCGAGTGGAATTCGTCGTCAGTTTGTCCCTCCTTGCTGTATGGATGCGGTCAGTTTACGAAGCTTCAAGTAAATAGATACGCAGTTACCCGTGGGGGTAAGGATTTGGATCGTATAGCTACGCAAGGTTAGTCTACACCCATTGATATCGTAGTGTTTATACCCTTTTGGGTTAAAGAAACAAGTGCATTCAAACTTTGTTCAGTGGAAAAACAAGGAAGTTTCTGCTTGGTATTATTGTAAACATTGTACTCATTGTGGTATTGTGTTTGGTTCATTACTTATTTTTACGAAGAAAGAATTTTATAATCCAGTAATGTTCAGCGTATATTTGTAATGTAAATCGGTTTGAATTTTTTTATCATAATTATTTGGGTTGGTTTTAATTAGTTAGTACAAATTAATTCATTGTCGATTTTATTAAATGAAATTAGATATTTCCTTTTCGTAATATACATTAAGTGCAGTCGTAAGCTGTTTGAACGACGTCGAGCGGGTGCCTACGCACTTGGCGTTTCTGGGAATCCCTTCGAGCGTCATTGGCCAAAATTTTGCGCAGTAAGATCTAGCACGATTATTGACGTTTACTTTATAAAGATTTTGTTTTTGTATAATGAACAGTTTATTTGTTTTGTTTTATTTGTAATTTTCTTGCTTGTTTTATATTATGTAACATTTCTTTTTCTTTTGATTTATTTTTCTAATAGATTTGTAGTTTGAAAGATAGTTTTATTTTTGTAATTGTATGCACTGGTTTGAGCGAAAATATCAAAGTCACCTAAGCATTTGATTAATTTGATCCAGTTATATTAAATTTCACTAATAAGAATATACCGGGTGACTCAAAAACCTTGACATACTGAGTGATCCAAAGAAAATGATTTGATGATTCAATCTGAATATCCCAAATTTAATTAAAGAAACATTTATACAGAGTGAATCGAAAATACTTTTGTATAAGGCGGTTTAACGTTTTGAGATAGCTTTTGTTTCAGAAAGTCTAAGTAAGTATTTGTAAAGTTGTTGCCGATTTAAGAGGGACTATGGTCCTTTTGAATCTTGTGATCTGGCTGAATCCATAGTGGCGCCTTCTAATAATACCGATTTTGAGCTATTTCAGTGCTAAGTAGGCATTTCAAACCTAGCCGTCTTTGACTGTCTGCTAGTCTGGGTATCAGCGAACTTAGTTCTTCGTGCCTTCTAGTCGCTGATTATAACCCTGTGTCTTATTTTATTTTCAATTCATTAACGAACTAATAGACGATTTCCCGTTCAATCTGCAAAATAGACTGATCTAAATGCGTGATGATGGACCAGCTCATTATGCCTATAACATCAGGTCCTATATCGTGACCACCGCGGTCTCCTGATTTAAATCATTTAGATTCTTTCGTTTCGGGTTTTCTGTAGGAAAAGGTTTACCAGACACCGCCAGAAAATTTACAAGACCTGCAAGCAGGAATAATGGACAGTGCAATTAATTACTCCATAAATGTTCATAATGCAGCTACCGGAGGACAATTTGTACATTTGTTAAACTAAGTTATACTAAGTTTACTTTTTGCGATCAATCTGAGTAAATTTGTAATTTATAAGTCTATTAATTTGTTTTAAATTTTAAATAAATCAAGTGAGACTTGTTTGGTTACTGGATCTTTATAATTATTGTTTGTATGTTCATCCTATGTTGCCAGATTTAAAGTTCTTAAATTGTCTTCTCGAAGAGTAATAACGCATCCAGAAACTTTCTTTGATAAATATTTTCATCTCAGTACAAGGGGAATAATAATAATTAATAAACATAAAATTTGTGATGTAATTATTGTAAGTAAAAACCGTTTAATATCTTTTTTATTTGAACGATAGCGATAAAATAAACCAGTGTAGTGTAAAATTTGTTCCGTAGTACGGTTTTCTCATTAGAAAATAAAACGATATGCGTATGACATTCATTAACAGTACGGGTACAGTTGCAATTAAAAATAATTTATTTTACTGGATATTGCGGTAGCACAACAGGAAATATAACAACCAAAATCAAACAGAAAATGTTTCAGAGTTTAAAATCCAAATAGGAAGCTAATTACCAAGGACTGAAAGCAAAAATAAATTGTATTATAGCAATTAAAACGTAATTTTCATTGGAGTATATTTACAGAAACAGGACTAGATCTAGCTTGAATTTATAAAAAGACTAAATAGTTTGGGCACAAACACAAGGACCGAAGTTGTTTACATTGCAAATGTTTACACTACTCGATTATTTTAATAATAAATGCTCTGCAAAATAAAATTCAACTGCTTTCTGAAGTTAAGTTAATGAGGATGCTAAATACCGTGAAACGTCATTGGGCCGAAAAAAGAACTCAGAAATTAAATTGTTTTACTGCTGCATCGTCTCGTGTACGATGGTAGGGCACAAAAATCCACCTCAGGACGGATATTTTAAAGTAACGCATGTACCAATAAACGTTTGTCGCGCAATAGATCTTGATATTTAGCTTGAAATTTAATTTCTAAAGTGCGAAGTTTTGTACTTAAGTTAAATATAAATTTCATATCCGTAATAAGCAATGTTCATATAAGAACAAAAGACATTTCTGGTAGGAATTCAATTTATGTTTAGAAACAACCGGAAGGCATATTTAACATCGCCTGTAATAATAGTAATAATAATAATAATAATATTAATACTAATAAAAGTGACAGTTTTATCTTTAAATGACATTTTTCAGAATGACAGTAATTATTTTGATAAGGAAATTGAAATATAGCAATACAGCAAGCCGCGCTTGGTTTTTGACACTTAAAACGTCCGTTGTGTTGTGCTTCCGTTAATTGCAACTACCCCAGTCTTAAACGCGACACTTCCATTAAATTAGGGCTGGTAGTTTGAAGTTATCCATATTATTTCAAGTTGGCTTTTCTTTGCAATGAAATATTAGCAATACAAACGATGAAATTATTTAAAATAATCAATTAAATAAGCCAAAAAAATACTAATAAACCTTGACACTATCATAAGATTATTCCTGAATCTCAGTATGTAACAATAGCAAGATCATGACTATTGCATATTTACACATTCTTCTACATATTGGCATCAGGGTGCTAAAATCTACTATTTCATAATAGTACTTGGAAAGGTTTAATGCCCAGCTTTTGTTACAAGACGACTAGAAGAGATGCAATAGGTCTTTCGCTTAAGCACCATAGCACAGCAATCTATGGAAAAGACGGAAGAAAGAAGCGCTGCATACAGGATACGGTAGAAAAGCTTCTTAACATATTAATAAGAAAAACCCGCACCTCGCAACAAGAATATTCCTTCAACTTACATTTTTGTTAACGTTCCACTTGTCAACTAGTCACTCCTGGGCTCAATTCCTGCAGCTGTCAATCCCGACAGATCGAGTCTGGTTCTCAGATGAATCGGATCTACGAAGTCCAACCAAGAGTATAATAAAACCTTTTATAGAGGGTAGGCAAATCAGCATAGCAATATACAGGGTGTCCCTAAATTGCATTAAAAGCTTCAGGTAACGTCTTCCATTATGAGGCCTGAACTCAAATCTGCAACCAGAATTTTCCCTAGTCGCTTAGTTTTCTTGTACGACGATGAAGAAGTTAACACATTTAACATTAAATTGCAAGACATCGGACAATTAAATCCAACGGAACATTTATCCATTCAATAGGTGAACTTATTAGAAGAAAAAATTACCACTATGAATGCATTAACTATTAACGTTTTCTTTGTAGAGAGGGTGTTAAAAATAAGAGATTTAGTAAAAACAGATGTGGCAACCACGCAAACACTGTTTACTTGGATGAATCTAGACAATTGTTTACATCATAATTCATCTGTTACATTTTGACATTCGTGGTTAGCTGGCGTTAGACATACATTTTGTAATTTGTATGGTGTTGAGTTTTTTCTTTATTATTTTCTATTCCGTTTCCGTTGTTTGTGTTATTGTTGTTTGTTGACTTTTTGTTTTTATTAAAATTTGTATTCCGTTCTGTTTCTGTTTACTGACTTGCAGTTTCGGTTTTTTTCTGGTATGTATTAATTCTAGTTTTTGTATTTCAGTTTTATAGTTTAGTTTTTCTTTAGTTTTGTTATGGAGTATGCAATACATGCGTATACCGACATGATTCTGTTTCTTGGGCAATGTTAAGGAAATTACAATGAAGCTGCCAGACTTTATGCAGAACGTTTTCCAAATAGACGCCATCCAAGTCATAACGTTATTCGAAATGCACACCAAAAGCTTAGGAAATCTGGAAATATTATGCCAATTCATAATTTAAATAGAGGTAAGCCGCGAGCAGTCAGAAATCCCGATTTAGAAGAAGACGTTCTAAATATTGCAGAAAACGATCCCAGCACCAGCGTTCGTGCTATTTCTCGAGTTGTGCCTGCTTCAAAAACAACTGTTTACAAAATCCTAAAAGAAGATGGACTTCATCCCTATCACAAGACTCGAGTTCAGCATTTGATGGAAGCAGATTTTGAAAAACGTGTGATCTTTTGCGAATGGCTACTAGACCAACACCGAAGAAACCCTGCTTTTGTAAGTAATATGCTGTGGACGGATGAGGCTACCTTTACAAGAAATGGTATTTTTAATGTTCATAACGAACACATCTGGGCACATGAAAATCCTCATGTCTTTCGGGAAAGCAATTTTCAAGCTCGCTTTTCGGTGAACGTATGGGCGGGGATAGTAGGAAATAAAATGGTTGGTCCTTTTATACTACCTAACAGGTTAACTGCTGAAAACTACCTAATTTTTTTAAATAACGATTTTTATATGCTGGATGATGTTCCTTTGTTGGTCCGTCGGGATATGTGGGTGCAGCAAGATGGTGCACCATCTCATTATGCTGCCAGAGTTCGACAATGGTTTAACGAGAACTATCCGCAAAAGTGGATTAGTCGTGGAAGTCCCATAGCTTGGCCCCGAAGAAGTCCGGACTCAACGCTCTTAGACTTCTTCTTGTGGGGACATTTAGAAAGTTTAGTGTATTTAACCCCTGTTGAAAATGAAGAACCATTAATAAATCGCATACAAGAAGCAGCAACTGCTGTTAATGAACAAATGTTCCAGCGTGTTCAACATGCTGTGATTACACGAGTAATAAAATGTCGTGAAGCTGCTGGAAGACAGTTTGAACATTTAGTTTAAAGCACGTGCCATTATTTAAGTTAAAATACATTTTATTGTTACAAAACGTACAGGTACCACTGATATTCAGACTACAAATTAATAATTAGTTTTTAAAAATGTAGTTTTTTTTCATAAAGGTGATTTTTTACACGAGTTTACTTTACCTGATTTAATTTTTTTATTGCGATCAGATGTTTGATTCGTCGCCACCTTTAGCTGTAAAGGTTAAGCCGCTTTCAGGCACTAAGCAGCATTGCCAAGCTTATGTTTCTTTTTTTGCCTCTTTTTTTTAGGCCCGAGAATATACAAGCAACTCAAATGCAAGAAGACTAATGAAGAATATCAGGTCTTTCAGGAGCATATTTTATTGCAGCCATATAAAGATCTGCTGTGATTAATTCATCAATCTTCTGTCTGTCCACTGTTTATTTTCCATAGGCCGTCAGTTTTTTCCCACAAAGTGGATAAAGTAAAGTGACAGAGCAAGTCATTTTAAAACTTTTTTTCACTCCTACAAATATATCAATAGGAATAATTATTTAATCCTTCAATAGTTTTATGGCAACATAGAGAAAAGTTGGCAATTAGTTCTGCAACTGGAGGTATAACTTTATAAACAAACATTATGGTAAATCACGACTAAATAGAACCATTTTTAACGAAAAATAATTCTTCGTTCTATTTTTAAAATAAAATTAGAACTGCCTTACAAAAGAAACTAATTCTGAGCTTTAACTTCAAAAAAACTAAAAACATCAGTACAACATGTAAATATTAATTGGAATTTTCAAATTCTGTTGTATTGCAACTATAGTAGGCGCTGCTCCCATTCACTGGATGGACACTTGACAGCACTGCTACAAGCTGTGAATACAATCAAGTATGGGATCTACAATAACAGGTTGATTATAGAGCTTGGACGCTTGACAGCACTGCTACAAGCTATGAGTACAATACAGTATAGGATCTACAATAACATGTTGATTATAGAGCTTGTAGTGCACGTTTAATTCTGATGCTATCATGCTATCAGTTAAAACATACATGGCGTTTACATCGATTTGGCTCTAACTTTTTAAATTTGTTGCGCTTTTGTTTTGTTCTGTTTCATAATCTCATTTTCATTAATTCGTCGACAATTTGTTTTTCATTTTCTTGGGAAAAATAAATGTTAGTATATTTTAGTCTTTACATTTATAAACAATATAATTATGCATTTGAATTTAACATTTAGGACTTAAGTAGCTAGTCAAAAGTCATTTTTATATACAATAAAACTATTTCTTTTTAATTCCGCTTTTGTATTAAGAAGGAACAGTTGTAAATCTATAAACAGATAGTATGGTGGTTGTAAAAACTCTTAAATTTTATTTCAGTATGACGAACCAAATACTGTTATACGATATGAATCGAGATTCTGTATATCTGATTGTAGTTCATGAGGGGTATGCCCCTCGCATTTTAAGTGGCGTAAAGAACTATTACTACCACTATAAATTACCCTTTACAGATTTATGACTTTGACTTCTCATAATCCAAAACTGAAATAATAATAATAAGAAAATCAAACTATTTTTATGATTACCTTTATTTTTCTTTTTACAATATTTGAGAAAAAGAACTTTTTTGACCCTTGACATCATTTATTTGTATATATTAGGTATTCCTTTTGCTTTGGTAATCGATAAAAATCACCGTGTGCTAGATCTAATAAGTAACCAAACTTATAAGTAATTCAAAATGGAAAAGATTCTATTAGTTGTCTACTTGTTTATGCGGGTTTGCAAATAAAAAAATTAAGAGCTCAAACAGTAAATGAGATGCAGAAATTAGGAATGCTGTCTACGGTAGTGTCGGTATTCAAATTATACAGGGTGTCCCTAAATTGCATTAAAAGCTTCAGGTAGACGTCTTCCTTTATGAGGCCTGAACTCAAATCTGCAACCAGAATTTTCCCTAGTCGTTTTTGTTAAAATTTTTATTCCGTTCTGTTTCTGTTTACTGACTTGCAGTTTCGGTTTTTTCTGGTATGTATTAATTCTAGTTTTTGTATTTCAGTTTTATAGTTTAGTTTTTCATTAGTTTTGTCATGGAGTATGCAATACAGGCGTATACCGACATGAATCTGTTTCTTGGGCAATGTAATGAAAATTACAATGAAGCTGCCAGACTTTATGCAGAACGTTTTCCAAATAGACGCCATCCAAGTCATAACGTTATTCGAAATGCACACCAAAGGCTTAGAGAATCTGGAAATATTATGCCAATTCATAATTTAAATAGAGGTAGGCCGCGAGCAGTCAGAAGTCCCGATTTAAAAGAAGACGTTCTAAATATTGCAGAAAACGATTCCAGCACCAGCGTTCGTGCTATTTCTCGAGTTGTGCCTGCTTCAAAAACAACTGTCCGCAAAATCCTAAAAGAAGATGGACTTCATCCCTATCACAAGACTCGAGTTCAGCATTTGATGGAAGCAGATTTTGAAAAACGTGTGACCTTTTGCGAATGGCTCCTAGACCAACACGGAAGAAACCCTGCTTTTGTAAGTAATGTGCTGTAGACGGATGAGGCTACCTTTACAAGAAATGGTATTTTTAATGTTCATAACGAACACATCTGGGCACATGAAAATCCTCACGTCTTTCGAGAAAGCAATTTTCAAGCTCGCTTTTCGGTGAACGTATGAGCGGGGATAGTAGGAAATAAAATGCTTGGTTCTTTTATACTACCTAACAGGTTAACTGCTGAAAACTACCTAATTTTTTTAAATAACGATTTTTATATGCTGCATGATGTTCCTTTGTTGGTCCATCGGGATATGTGGGTGCAGCAAGATTGTGCACCATCTCATTATGCTGCCAGAGTTCGACAATGGTTTAACGAGAACTATCCGCAAAAGTGGATTGGTCGTGGAAGTCCCGTAGCTTGGCCCCCAAGAAGCCCGGACTCAACGCCCTTAGACTTCTTCTTGTGGGGACATTTAAAAAGTTTAGTGTATTTAACCCCTGTTGAAAATGAAGAACCATTAATAAATCGCATACAAGAAGCAGCAACTGCTGTTAATAAACAAATGCTCCAACGTGTTCAACATGCTGTGATTACACGAGCAATAAAATGTCGTGAAGCTGCTGGAAGACAGTTTGAACATTTGGTTTACTTTAGATTTAAATTATTTCAATAGCTAGCCTGATTTAATTTTTTTATTGCGATCAGATGTTTGATTCGTCGCCACCTTTAGCTGTAAAGGTTAAGCCGCTTTCATGCACTAAGCAGCGTTGCCAAGCTTATGTTTCTTTTTTTGGCTCGTGTGAAGAAACTAACTTCGTTAGAGAGTTCGCGTTTGAAGTTTTCTCATCACAATTGATTAAGGAAGGCGGCTACCTAAAGCTTTTAATGCAATTTAGGGACACCCTGTATATCTTATTAATAAAAATAAATTAAAGTTTGTACTCCACCACTAGGTTTATACTTAAACCTAATCGTGTTTGACCAGCAAAGTTTGGACGCGTTAGTCCAATGTTTGTTTCTGCAATAAGTGGTGTATAATCTAGAGGGTCTATCCTGAGAAATTTCCAAGAGAATCTGTGTTAACTACCTAAATTATTAATTCTAAAATTTCAGATATAAATCTAATAAACTAGAAAAGTAGTTTTGGGGTTTTTTATTGAAATAATATTCGTCGAATTGTAATATTTACTTTACCTTTTGTTTTTTGCTGTTTTTAGGATGCTGCGTGCGCGCGGAGCATCGTTGATAACGTCATTATTCCCGTATAAGTGACGTAATACGAGAGTATACGCAAAATTCTTATTTTTGCTTTAAGAAGGTATTGGTAATTTGTACGGGTAAAAATAAGAAATTTAAATAAGTACAGAGAAAATTAGTAGTAACACTTTAACTATTTCTATAGTCTATGTATCTCATTAGAACATTCTTCGTGCTTACACAATAACCTTTGAAATATTTATAATTTATTTTATTTAAATACCATCATATTTCTTCACGAAACTATGTTAGGTTTCTTTTGTTATTTCCTATTGCTGTGCTTTTAAGTTATTACGCTAACAAAAGAATACAATGAAATACGAATTTGTCTGAATTTTTCCTCATTTCATTGCCATCAATGAGTTTGATAGAGGTACCTACTATTGTTACGAATAACCTTATAAATGTAATACAATAATTATCTTTATAAAGGCAATTAAATGTAATATCAAAACTTGTTTATCATCTTATTCTATCTAATTGTTTAAATGCGGGTATTTCCTATTTATTTAAAACCGTTTGCAATTTTCTTTCATGATTATGATCACTCTTT
>VTPC01001548.1:0-37337 GCA_011009095.1 Ignelater luminosus
AAAAACAACAAGAATAATGATATCATTAGAGTTATTGAAGAGCATAAGAACAGACAGTTAGTTAATCAAACAATTAAAGAGAATATTTTAAATATTCTGAAATTTGTAAGATTAGTTGATTATGTAATAGTTTTTTTTATTGTTCATAGAATTAATTATAGGAGTTTATGAATAGAAAAGGGACAATTGAAGAGAAGTTTGTTGATAAGTTGTGGATAATAATTTTTTGAAAAAGTTTGGTGTGTTTTTTTGAATTGAATTTTGTTAATAAGAGTTTTTAGAGAAAAACATTTTAAATTGAGTTGAAAAGTTGTTGCGGTTAAAATAATTTTTGAAGATTTGAATTCGAGTTTATGTAGAAGTTATTTAAAAGTATTGATAATAAACAAAGATTAGTGAACGATATTTTTTTTTAAACACCTTTATTCAGGTATGACTACTACAATCTTAATATAATTAATTTATTAGTACAGATGAATCGTGTTTATATTAAACAAGACTTGTGTGGAAATACTAAACCAGTGCTTAGTTGCCAATAGTACTCTTTACGTCTTTTATCTACATAATTCATGCGGTTTTGTTCGCTTCAGTCTTCTTCTTTCATTGGCTGTGTCCAATAATTAAATTGCTTCCACGTTTGGATGATTGAGAAGTCTAATCTCGTGTTTATTGGCTCGTTCCTTGATGACTTCCTCTATCGTGGGTATATTGAGGTCGTTATGTATTTCGTTATTGGTTACGTATCGATACGCGTTGGTGATCATCCTCAGGAATTTGTTTTGACATTTTTGTATTATCTCTCGATTAGATTTATATGCACAACCCCAAAGTTGTATCCCATACATCCATATCGGTTTGAATATAGATAGATAAATAGTTCTTTTACAATGAAGATTCATTTTAGAATAATGTCCAACCAGCCAATACATTTGTCGTTGTTTAATGCGAATTTGTTCAGCTTGTTTTCTTAGATGGTGTTTCCAGTTTAAACTTGAATCTAAATGAAGCCCAAGATATTTTGCTGATTCTGCTTGAGGGATTGGTACCTCGTTGAGATATGTTCTTAGACTGCAATTTCTTCGCCGCAGCGTATATGTGACGTGGACTGATTTCAGCTCGTTAAGCTTGATTTTCCAGTCTTTTGTCCATCTGTTGATTTTGTTCAGTGTGCGTTGAGTTTTCTTAACTGCTATTGATTGTGATTCATTTACCGCCATGATTACGGTATCATCTGCAAAGGTTCCGGTGAATGTTTCATCTGATGTTGGAATATCAGCAGTATATAGCAGGTACCAAAGTGGTCCCAACACACTTCCCTGCGGTACGCCTGCTTTTATTGGATAAAATTTTGACTTGGCATCCTCGTGCATCACTCGAAATTGCCGATTAGCTAAGTATGATTCTAGCAATCTGCAGTAATTTTTGGGTAGCATTTTACTCATCTTGAGGATTAAACCTTTGTGCCACACTCTGTCAAACACCTGCGACACATCAAGGAATACTGCAGAGCAATATTTCCCTTCTTCAAAAGCTCGTTCAATGACTATGAGGACTCGATGTACTTGATCGATAGCTGAGTATTTATTTCGGAATCCGAACTGGAAGTCCGGGATTTATATTAAAGGCTTAAGCCGCTTTAAAAATAGTTTCTCGAATAGTTTTGAGATTGTTGGAAGAAGTGAAATCGGTCTATACGATCCAACTTCCTCGTCTGGCTTATCTGGCTTTTTTAACATGATTATCTGTGCCATCTTGAAGCACTCAGGAACGTATTCCAAGCGTAAGCAGGCATTGAAGAGATATGTAAGCATGATAATGGCCTTCCTTGGCAGTTCTTTTAACACCCCAGGTGATATTTCGTCGATCTCTGGTGCCTTTATTGGATTGAGATTTTGATCTATTTCTTTTGCTATTTCTATTGGTGTGAACAATTTGAATGCTATTTCTGGTTGATAAGTTGGTATAGTTTGGATATCAGACTGTATTTCGTGTGGTTGGAATGTATTTGCTAGATGTTGCGCAAACAATTCAGCTTTTTTACCGTTTTTTCGTAGCCAGTTACCTTGAGTGTCTCTTATGGGAGGGACACGAGTAACGGGCCTTTTGTATCTTCTTGTCGCTTTCCACAATGAGTATTCCTTGTCCACTTCCGGTCCGAGGTTATTTAAGTACTCGTCGAGGCAATTTTGTTTGTATGTATTAATCATTTCTCTGACTTGATTGCTTATTCTGTTGAATTCTGTTCAGTAGGGTTCCGGGTAGTGTGCCATATCCTTCTGGCTCTCCTTCTTTCTTTAATTTGTTCCCTAATACTAGCAGGATATTTTATTTCACATATGGGAGTTTCTTTTGCTTCAGGGGTAGCTTTTCTTGCTGCTGTTTTGATATTCTCAATAAAATTCCTAGATTGCCATTCTAGGTCCTTTTTAGGTTTCAAGTTTTCTTTTAAATTGATTATCTCTTCCATTTTATCTCTGAAGATGTCCCAATCTGTATACTTATTTGTGAGATTAGTTTTTCTTTTCTTTTTGATAATATTTGCATTGAGGCATAGGACTGGGGTATGATCTGATGTTAGATCATCACTGCCTTCTACTTCAATATAATTTGATCCAATTCCCTTTGATATAAAGAAGTTTAATAGATCAGGTGTCTTTCTCACATCTGTAGGCCAGTAGGTCGGTCTGCGTGAGGAATGATGATCACAATTTAGTTGGTTAATAGCACTTAATAATTCTCTCGAACGATATTATCGAGTTTATTTTACTGTATGGGTGGCGGAGTTAAAAAGGAATAAAGAGGTTGTATTAAATGGAAGGAAGAATAAGTTAGTTATTAAAACGGAGTAACAAGAAATAAAAGCCAGAGAGTTAATGTGAGTGTTACTTATTTTAGACAAGTTGTGATCTTTAAAGAAAAAATTAAAATAAAAAGAAAAACTTTATTGAATTCCAAGACTATAAACTTTAAAATAAATAACAATATATTTCATTTCAAGTCATTATTAGTTTCGAGTTTTTATTTTCTTCACGGACATTCAAACCAATTCGGTCCTGAAAGAAAGAAACAGTTCACAATAATAAAAATTATCTAACATATTTAAAAAAGAGTAACATTATTATTTAATTTACTTACCTTCTAATACATTTTATTGTGTGGAGGAATAATGGAATCTTTATGTGTTGTCCGAATGTCTTTGGTGCGGACTTAAGCAACCGGTAGACCAAACAGCGACGTACTGAAGAAGGTTGTCTTCATTAACAGAGGAAGACCGACTCTAGGAAGGGTGTATAGAAGCAAGAAGGTCTGCGGAAAAGGAATAGGAAGTGTAAAGTTAAAAGGTTGTGGTGAAGTGAGGTAAACAAGAATAAAAAAAAAGGTGATAAACAAAAAAATAAGTCAAATTTGGAGATATTAAGAACATAAAACAAAAATTTTAAATATTAAAGAAACGAAAATTAAATGTAAAATTGTTCAAAAAAAAAATTAACTGTCAGTTTGATTGAAGTGTTGATCAAGGTGGTCTTAATTAGGTTATCAATCAAATATCAGAAAATCATTACAAAATATTTATAAACATCAAAAAAAAATAAAATTAATTCATTGATTCAATTCTCATGTACATGCTTCACAATATGTTATAAAAATTCGAAAATAATCAAATCTTTCTTTATTATTGCTAACCATCCCTTAGGTACATAAGTTATTTTCTTTAAGAATTATATTTTATCTTTTCCCTGTAAAATAAAAGCTTCTTGTATAACGTTTTTTTATATTGGTTGATTTACGACTTGGTAACATTATTTCTTTTTCAAATTCTCTAACAAAATATTTTCTTGTTTTCTGAGAAGCAATATATTCGGGCATTGAATATTGTTAAAATTACCTCTAATTTCGTATTTTATAAATTTAAATATTCTATTTCGAAGAAATTTTGTTTTATTTTTATGTTTGTTCTGTTAATTAAATAGGGCAATGTCCGAATTTGTGGCCGAACTACCTCACCCTTTCGTTATCTTCTTGGTGGTTTTGATGTCATGAATACCGGCCAGCCAATATTCTGCTGGACCAACCCCTCTGGGGCTTAAAGAATTCTCATTTCGATCGAAAGCTCAGAAGTTCAATGAAAGACTGCAAACAAGCAACACATACGTACCCCGCGTTTATCGTATATGAAAATTTGGGAATTTCGTGTGATATCGAGATCTATTCCAAGTAGATAGCATTCACGTAGGTGAAAGACAGCCTGAGTGCGCACAACGCAAATTATTTTTGTTATTGTTAAATATTTATTGACAATCACTGGAATGTACCAGATGTGTCACTGCCGTTGGTGTATAAATCAAATCTTGCCTTATTGGTTAACCGACCAACCTAAATTCACACCGAACTCACAGTTGAATTACCGTACCGCCTTTTTTATTATTTTATTTCTTCCGAAGGAACTAGCGTTATTATCTTGTCCTTGTATCTATATCGTTCTGCTGAATCTCTACGAGTCCTGTACTGCTTCGCTTTCTAAAGACAGTTAAAGACAATCAACATCTACCTTCAATCTAAGAATGTATGTGAATGTCGTCCGTCCCTGGGAAATTTAATGTATTACTCATAAGAGAAATCTTGTGTAAACCAGTGCAGTGAATTGAGTGTAATTTGTGACATACATTTGGAACTCTATTGGATAGTTCCAGTATTACGGTAAGTAAGCTCGTCAACTGCAAGTGTAGTTGGTTGCTGACGTATCTGTATTTCATCGTCTCATCACCAGTTGCTTTGGATAAAAGTAACCTAAGATTCACGTTACTGTAACATCGCTTCACATTGGTGAAAAATCTTGTGATAATCTTTCACAGTAGTGAAAAGTTCGACGCATTATTTCATAGTGGTGAAAAACTTTGTAATAATATTTATATAAGAGGAATTCGTTATTTCCATGTTTTAACTCAACTTTTCAGTTCCGAAATGTTATTGATCTTTATTAGTTTGATCGTAGACAGATAAAGCCAACAAAATTATTTATTTAATTCTTGTCTTGTTAGTTTATCCATGCAAGGCTCTGTTAACGTAAATTCTTGCTGTATTATAACTTTGCAAAATTTATCTTTCTTAAAAATTTATTTAAACAATCATCTGGATCCAAAGCTAAATGCAAAACACCTGGATGTGACGACTCCAATAACATTATCGTTGTTATTTGTATTTTATATTGTAGTTCATGCGTGCTTCCTTCACAAGCGACCGCAAAGTTTCTAATATCCACGAGTGTCTTATTATTCAGACTTTATGTTGCCTTCATATTGCCAGCGTTTTATGCAATGCGCCTGGCCGATGGTTCGTGCATATTAAAAAATTTATTGTGGCCACGTTTATCTCATGTATATTTGTTTTACGTGTTCTTTTATGTAGTTACCTTTTTTTTATGTGTTTATGTTCAAACTATTTTTTAGCAGTGTGAACCAGGACCGCTGTAATCTGTTTATTGTATCAATTTAATAGAATTATAATAGATGTTATCAACTTACCTTTCGGCTTTCTTGTTGTATTAGCATACACATAGATGGTTTCAGTGATCAGCTGTTCCGGAGCCAAGGGACGTTCACTTTCACCTACCTACATAACATCAGCTTAATCCTGTATTGGCAGTGTAAGTATCTTAAGAGAGTGCAGTACAAGCTCAATCCCGTCTACCTGTGGTTCGACCTTGATAAGCATCTCGCCTAGTGACCTAGATACGGAGATCAGTTGCAGGGTCTCCCTTTCAAAATTAGGTCACCGATTTTCTACTGCAGCTGGCGCTCTCTCGATCCCGAAACTCATAAAGATTCTCGTATTAATACTACCGTCTACCGCCGGCTCTAGACCTTCCTCGCCCACGACCCGTCTTCGACTGTCAAAAGCTAGCATTACAGGTGACATACTGATTTTATATATGGTTGCGTATATCAATGGATCACTAATCCCAGTTTTGCACGTAACAAATAATCTTGACGGCGTATTTAAAATCAGGAATCGACAAAATTAATACAGAAGCACTTAGATTTGTTACATTAAAAGGTCTATAGATATTGTTTCTCTTTTAACTTATAAAAAGCTCAGCAACCCTGCTACACTAGGCAGGAGGATTTTTTTGAAAATTCTCTGTTAGTGCTTGCCACAGTGAAAACAATAGCAGTTTAGTATAACCTCCATTTATAAGATATATCATGACTAACAAAAGTACTGATAGCTTTGATGGATGGATCACGTACAATTTTCTCTTATTCTGTGAATAATATTTGACAATGAGTTACTGAGAGTAAAATAGCAAATAAGACTACTGGTTGATGTCGATTTTTACAGAACAAGATTCTGACACCTCATAATACAATTCTTCTAATAAGCCTTCTCTAAATCAAAAATTAAAGCTGTGAAGAGATTTCTATCAAAAAAAAACCTCTTTGGATAAAATTCTCTATGTAAGTAGACCAGTTAATAAATTTTTCTAAATTTCCTAAATTCCATTTGGAAATTGAAAAAATTATATATTCAAAAATCTGCATGAGTTGAAAGTTAACAATTCGTTAAAGAATTGTCTTAAAAAGCATATCAGAAGTATCACACTGAACTCATCTCATTGTTCTGTGTAGACTCTTTTGCTGCGAATTTGATTAAATAGCTAATAGTCTTATTACGCCCTACAAAATAGTGTCGCATCTCGGCGATATATCTATTGCTACTTTTAATACCTTTCCTAATTCATCCATGGAGAGGAAAGTACTCTTAATAATGCAATACCATTTTTGGTAAAGTGTATTGGTCTTTTCAAATGAGTTTCGTTTGTAAAAAAATTGGCAGGCTAGTTTTTTGAGCAACTCACTGAAAATGTTGAGCAAACTTCTTTACTATCTTAGAAACCTAAGCGGCATTTCTGTATTTATTTCTAAAATAGGAGGAGGTCTCGCAAGGTGCCTTCTAGCTATTGCCCTTACTTTCTCCTACATTATAAAGATGAAAGAAGACATAAGACCGATGTTAAATTTAAATTATTATCAACTAGATTTTAGAGGTTACTACAATGGATTCTGTGAAGCAAAATCTCCAAAGTTCGTAACATCCACAATCATTGGATGTAATCTCAACCTCAAACAGTATTAAGCCTTAACAAAGCACTTGACACAATGAATCATAACATATTTATAAACAAACTTAATCTTTATGAACTGAAGGAAATCCAGCTTTAGCTTCTGAGACCTTACCTCTCGGAAAAAACTCAGTAAGCTTGGTGATAGAACAAGAACATGGTGTACCAAGCAGAATTCCTGAGATTGTACATAAATACAACGTACAACAATGTCCTACTTCTGGGATTATACTATTGAAGACATGCAACGGTCTTCTTTAGTCCATATGGAGAAGAGCTATCGCAACACTATGTATTCTAAAGCTACGTATTCACATTGCGTGGAGCCATACCTGGTTGTCATGAGACTGCTTTGGCAAAGTACAGCTTTAAGATGAGCCACACGTGTCGGATTTTTTTTTGTGACTTTTCGATTCGATTCGAAATCGGTTATTGGCATGCGTAAGATTTCTGACGGTATCTTGAAGTGACTCAAATGCCATTTCTCGTAGTATTTTATTTCCGTAAAATTTCTTTTGATATAATCGTTCGGTTTACCAGCATGAACTTTGCTACTGCTCTTCCTTATTATTAATTAAGATAAGATATATCACAATAAAAGAGAATGCAACAACAACACTACGTGAAGGTGGCCTGTGAGTAATGCACACTTGTCTTAGTTTTCTAATTGAAAACACCCAAAGCAGCTGGGGTGGATTCAATGTACGCACATAGCTTAAGGATTAAGGTTATTGTTGTAGAGAACATTCTTGTAACTGAAACACTTTTGCTTTGCTAAGTTGTTATTAACTCCCTGTTTTATTATATGTATACAACAGATGGGAAACCTCACGCCTAATGTAAGGTTCCTATCATCGTCTGGTAGGAACACAGTTTTGTAAACTACTGGAATCCGAAGCTATACCTACAATAAAACTTTTAGATAAATTTAAGTACTCTTTTGCTTTATTTGTTTTTCTAGAGGTTATCCTTTCTTTCTTGTCTCTACTACGTTAATAAATGTAGAGTATATCTCATGCTTGAAATTTACGTAACCTCTGATCGCTTGTGATGGCAAACAGTTCTGTTTCACAAAAACTACTTTCCCTAGATGTATCCTCACAAACTGCTAATTTGTTTATTTAAAAGTGTTTTATAATGATTTTTCCTTATGTTAGTAGCTACATTAACAGGATTATGAGAACAACTAGGTAAAGAACGTGATCAGGATTGATGTTGCAAAAAGGCTCATTTTGATGAGACGGTAAAATTTAGAAAAGTTTGTCTAGACCTCCGTAGTCAGCATGGCAACCACTTGTTTCAACTAGCTAGTGGTAGTTGTTAGAACTTTTTGTTCAAGCTCTAGATGTTTTGGAACCAGGCCTGTAGCCAGACCAAGTTATTGAGGGTGATTCTAGCAAATTTTGGGCTAGCTAAAGTTTCCTACTTTCTGACTTTATGAATGTACGCTGTGTTTGAGAAAACTTGCCAACCCCTAAAGTAATATTAATAATTTTTACTTCGGTTATTGTAACTGCATATGCAAGCATGGGGATCTGAAGCCAAAACTGACAGTTGTTACAGTACATAAGTCTCTCTTAACAAACCTACCCAAACAGTCTTTGACTGATGTTATTGAATTTTGCCTAATCGGGAATTTTTTTTCTAGATTTTTTAATTTAAATTTTATGGGGCAAATCGGATACAAAAGGTGCGGTGAAGACGTCATGTAAGAACCCTATAAATATAATTGAAAAAAAATAAAAAGAAGAAAAAGAAAAGAAGGCATCAAGTGTTGTTTTAATCACATATTACAATTCTACAACATTGAAGATTTAAGAAACAGGACAACTGCTCTTTCAAGTCGAGAGGAATGAGGTTATCCTATGGACCTATGTAAATAACTTATGTGTAATAGTGAAAGGTTATTTAGAGACCATAGAAGAGGTGCCAACAAAATTTAAAGTGATAGTTTTTTCACAATTTTATATGCTGTTCTATAAAAACAAACTCACAGAAGGGTGTTGCCAAAATATCAAATGATATAGGACAAATGTTTTCTCTCATATTATAAATAACATTTTTGATGATTTAGGGAAAAGTATTGAGGAATATCTTTCAGTAACATCATCAACTATAATAAAACTAATCTGAGTATGACCCAAAGTGACAAAAATAATTACTAAAAAGTGTTGCAAATATCCCAAAAGGGTAGCAAATAGAACTGTCTTCTGGTCTATGCTGATAAAACTACACTACCCTGTTATGCTTTATATAATTATTATATTCGAAATTTATATTGACGTGGACAGAAAAAGCCCTAAATGATAATGAATTGAATCTATAGCCAGAGTAGGTGATTTGACTTCGCGGTAAAAAAATACTGATCGGGGACAATTTCACATCACACCCATTCAATGGTCCTATAAAATTGTACAAGAACAAGAATAACTCAGCTGCTTATCAAGAAATGAGTTTCCTGTACGGTTTTCCGAGAGCTCTAAAGAAACTGGAAGCAGTTACATAGTGACTAAGATAAAGTTGATACTTATCGAAGCTAGCATTGCGTTGTTAGATCAGACACAAGAATTAAATGCGATTTTTTCAAAAAACACAACTAGATGCAAACACAATAAATGAAACACGTTAATGATATATGGTAATAATCAATAAACCAGAAAGCAAACAGGATAGAAGAAATTGAACTTAGTCCCTAAATTTAGTGTGAAATTGAATCAGAAACAAAACAGATGAGGTAGAAGAAGCATTGCAAGTAGAAATGAATAAATCTGACAAATACAGGTGCTACACACAGCGGTTACTGTAAACCATCAAATTCAAAACCTTGAAAGTAATAATTTAAATAATTAAACAATATAAAAGCAAATTTATCAAAAACAAAGAGTATTTGATACTAAACATTCAGTATAAGGGTGGCTCGGGAATTTATTGAGATAGCTAAGCCACTACTGTCTTTTCTCTGGCTCTAGCTAAATAATCACTACTATGATTAATGCATGCTATCAGTGTACTACATTATTATCAAGTAAGAGAAAGACGCCCCACATAACTAAAAAGCAAGAGTGAACTATCCTTGTGGTTTTTGTTATCTATATTTATTTATTTATAGTCGAATGATCATTAATTCAGAATTACAAACCCTTTAATACAACTCTGCATCTCTTCTAGAACAGTCAGCGTTGACAGAGCTTATTTGTTTAGGATACGCATATTTGCAAATTGTTTATTTCTTTTTTATTTAGAATGTAACGTGGTAGCTGCGCAAACACGATTGTTTCAACATAGAAACTCGTGCTTTATGCTTTTTAGAACAGAGCCCCACTTGTCAACTTGCTGTTATTCCACAGTAGCATCTAGATCGTGTATATAGAGCATTTTGTGGTGAATATTTTATTATTGTATTATTAGGATCACAATTGGAATTCTAAATGGTCATTTGAAGTTCAGGAGTCTTCCAGGTCTTAAGATATATGTTCCATTAGGCTAACTTTTTGCTTCTGAATTCTGCACCATAGTTGCTTCTCATTTGTTACTATTCTACAAACAGCTTAATTTGTAACTCTGGCAGTTAAATCTGTCTTTAGCAGTTTTTTAAAGTTACTTGTTCTTTACTGAAAATTATTTTATTGCATAACTAAAAACTAATAAATCGGAATAATATTCAATATATAAGTTTGTTCCGCTTTTAGCATTTCAACTTATTTACGAATTAAATGTTCCAAGATAGAGACCATATCTCACATACTGAAAAGTTATAATACAGAGAATTAGTTATTTTTAAATCTTCTTTTCAATTTATAAGTAAATCGAAGATTTTGCTTCATCATCCAATTCGAATTACTCATTTTGGTATCTTTTTAGGTTTGGCTTCACAAAGAAAACTGGTGACTGTGCTTGGCTTAAAATACATTATCCTAACAAATTGATTGAGTGTGAATGTTCTATAGCTTGATCCTCACAAATGGAAGATTTAGATTTTTCTCTTAGACCTGCCTCTAGCTGGGAACATTTAAGAAGGTTGTACTGCATAGTACGGACTCAAATACTCTTTGAAATTGTTGAAGCACAAACAAAATTGATAATGACAATAGTTGCGTTATTCAAAATATTCTGTACATTTGTTATGTACGCTTTATTCCTGTTCCAATTATTCTTACATATATAGCGAGTGCCTAGAAATATTTACGTTAAAAGTAGCGTTGTAACTGAGATGAGTATGTTTTCGCTCCATTTTTCCTTGTAGTGCGATTCCATTTGGGCAATATATTAGTGAAATCTCTCAGCATGTTTATCGCTCGCATCACCAAGATTGTTTGGAAAAGAATCTAGATGTGAACAAAGGAAATTAATCTTCAGGGACATATTTGCTCCCAAATCTTTCTTATTTTGCAGCAGATCATCAACCGGCTGTTCGTAGTTTTTAGCTTTTGTATTTCGAGAAAGTTTGTCACTACAGTTATGTAGGACTGTCAAGCAGGTGCCTCTCTTTCATCTAAGGTATTGTCGAAACTGGCTTCTTCATCTTTTTCTTCATCTTCTTCTTCTTCTTCTTCTTCTTCTTCAACCTTTTAATGTTCACTCCTGGACTAGGCTTCCCTTTTTTCTTTCAATGCGATCCTATCCCGTGCAATCTGTTGTCATCCCATTTCCAGTGTTTTTACAAGATTATCTCTTCATCTTTTTCGCTTGGAAATTCTAGGTGCCTAATTTAAGATCGTCTTTATCCATCTGTTTTGTCCTGTCTTGCTATATCATCAGCCCAATTCCATTTCAGGTTAGCGATTGTTTTAATCACGTCCACTGTCTTAGTTCTTCTTTTGATTTCCAGGTTGGTTATGCGGTTTCTCAAACTAATTCCTAACATAATCCTCTTGACGGATCTTTGGGATACTGTGAGTTGTTTTGTATATTTAAAGGTTTATGTTGTTGTCTCCATGGCGTAGGTCATTACCGGTAAGATGCAGGTGTCGAAAACTCTTTTCTTTAAATTTATGGGGACTTTGTGATTTTTCAGGATATAACTTAATCTCCCTACGGCTGCCCACATCATACGCATTCGTTTTTTATCTCGCCTGTTTGGTTGTCTTTTTCTAATGTTATAGTATGATCCAAATGTATATAACTGTCCACTTTTTCTATTACATTGTTATCTAACCTAAACTTCCGTTCGTCGGCTGTCATGACTTTGAACAATGTTCATGGTAAGGCCTATATTTTTAGAAACTACTTTAAGTTTTCTTAATTTTTGTTGTAGTTTACTTAGATTGTTAGTAATGAGAACAATATTATAGCCTTTTTTATTCCAGTTTAATTTTTTAAAGGCCATCTCTGGTACAAGAGAAAATAGTTTAGGTAAAATACTGTCCCCCTACCTTATGCCTCTGTTTGAACTAATTTTATTTGTTTTTAAATCATCAGCTAGATAATTCAAGATGGAGTAAATACGTGCACAGCCCAGAGTGCGACTGAGTCAAAAGCCTTATTGTAACCTGCAAAGGCTAGGTGTACCGGGACATTGTATTCGTTGCATTTTTCGATCAGCAGTCAAATCTTCGTTAGCAATTTATACGGTTGTGGCAGTAGATTAATAGGTCTATAGTTTCCTATCTTCATTTTGTGGCCCTTCTTATGTAAAAGAACAACTTTTCAGTTTGCCAAGCTTTTGATCCTCTGACAAGCATTTATCCATTAGAGTTCCTATCGACTATAGAATAGCAGCACCGGCAAGTCTTAACATTTTAGCAGAAATTCCATCTAGGCCAGGACTACGACTAGCGTTCTTCATTTGTGACAATGCAAGCTTTATTTCGTCTGCGATAAAGGCCGGGATATCTTCAGATCAGACATTTGTGATATTTTCCACTGTAATACTTTCAGGTTGTGAAATGGTGGTCGGTTATAGCTGAGTATAGAAGCTTTCGGCCACCTTCGAGATGCCCGAGATATTTCATTAATTCTCTGATCTGAAGCTCTACAAATATCTTCTTTTTTATTTTAGCTTTGCTTATTTTGGAAAATATGTTTTGTAAATAAGAGAAATTTTCACCACCTTTATTCATCGCCTTTACGAAGTTTTTCATCAATCCCAACTTGCTGCGTAAAGGTGGCCGTAGAATCTTCTCCGAGTTAACGAGAGGTTTACAAATGACATTCTTAATCCCAGGAGTAAGGTTACTCTTTTCTAACCATTCCTTATTAATATAATGATTTTGTCTGTTCCTTCTATCCCACTCACTACAACTTTTAAATCCGCACAAATTTGCCATTGATATCTCTAGTACCCTGTTTTATCCAGTAGTAGCTCCATACTTTTATAAGACTCCTTTGTGTAAACAACATGAACAATGGAAATAAAAAGATTTTTATTTCCATTATGGAGAAGAACAACTTTAAGGTTCGTTTTCATGGAGTCTATAAAGAGTCTTCACTCTTCTGGATTGTGATGCTGGTCCATTGCATCTAATAAAGTGTTGACATCATTACAGAATACCAGGTCATCTTGTTTTGAAACTAAATGCCTTTTCGCTGCCTACTACGGAATGTGCATATTTTTGACCTTTTGTCTAATAAATCTTATCTTTTGAGCCTTGAAGCTAAGGTTCTGCTTGATTCTTTGACAAAATCAGATCACTGACTAAATCATCCAAATTGGACTGGCTTATTGTATGAGGCTTCTCGAGCATATTACAGTCATCTAGCGGGTCCTCCTTAAGATCCAGAGTCCATGAATCTGGAGAGGATAGTATAGGAAAGTCCGTAGTATTGTGCAGCTGAAGAGAGATTTGGATATTTTACTTCACTTCTTGACTTATTCGGTCTACCAGCGATTTTAGTACAAAAGTAGCAGTCTGAAGAATGGTTCGTTGGCTTTCTCCATATCATTGAAACTGCAAACGGCATGTGACGAAATTTTCCATTCAGCCAGCTTGTGAACTGGGAAACACATCAGATATGTAGGGCCCAAATCTTATTCTGATCTTCAACTTTACACCCGAAGTACATTTCATAAATTTGTTTGATGAACAAAGTTATATTTATTTTTTGAGGCTTGAAAGTCAGTTTGCCACTCACGTAACAAAAGTTGCCAGGACTATTCATACAGTTGCCTGGCATTGTAATGTTCAAATATAAATTGAACGAAGCTTGTAGTTTACAAATCTGGACGCTTTAGGACATAATGTGTCATTCCTAAACACGCATAGAACCTCAAAATTAGTCATTGATGGGAAACCCCAAGTTGTCCGGTTAGTCTCCAAAATCAGATATACTCAAACGAATTTGTTATTGGGTGAATAAAAAGGCATGATTAAAGAAGTATTGTGGTTTAAAGCGGCTCTGAAAATTAGAAATTCAAAGAAATAAATATGGTAATTTGGGTCAAAAACAGTGCATAAAGTTTGACAGCTCTTAAATAAAATTTTTACGTTAATTATGTCAATGCTATAATTTATCTGCGTATTATGTAAGTAAAGTTCTTATATTCATAGCCAACCTGACGTAAATATTTTCGAGACACTCGTTACAATCTAGCTATTATAAAAGGAATGTAACAATTTGTTAGGGAAAAACATCAATAGGGAACTAAAAAATTCAGTAGGACAAGCTTGTAAATGGTTTGTAACAGAAATCAAAGGATCATTTAATATGTTTACCAACCGTACAGTACCCCGATTAAAGGTTACTGCTACTAATAATATCAAGAAAAAAAATCCCTATTATTAGCATTGATCCGGTCTTAGATGTGTTTTTCAGCTGAATAGAACTAAAATATGGTAAATGTTTCGAGTCCTATAAAAATATATTTTCTAGTAGACTTAGACGTTTGCACGTCAAGAAAATACCATAAAAAATGTTGTTTAGTGTATCATTTTACATCGGTATAGGGAAGGAAAATGGATGTGATATTTGTAGAAGTTCTACTTTAGGGCGAATTGTAGTTTGACGTAAAAAAACTTTCTTTTTTCGGCGTTTCTGATAAAAGTTTCTTCTCGAAAAAGCTTTACGTAGTGTAACTTATGCTAATTTAGTATTCCTCGTGCAGAAACGGTCTATCTAACAAAGTTTTTCTAATAAATAAATTTCGCGAAATTTCTTCATATTATGAAATATTCGAATACCTTCGTGATGCAATTAAAAGAGAATCTAGGTTAACAAAAATATCAGAATGACATCTGAAATGAAATGGTATTGAAAGAAAATTGTATCTGTTTCGTGTTACAGATGGTTTCCTTGTCAAGTTTTACATACACACACTTTTATCTATAAAACGAAACAACTGATCAATCAAACTGTCAAAAAGACAGTAGTAATATGTTTTTCGGTGACTCAAACCTACAATAATATTTCTGAAAAAAATTATAACTTTGAGCTCTAATTACATTCAATTGATATTGAATTATGCTCAATGTTTGAATTGCTATATTGAATAAATTACCTTTTAATGTTCCCTTTTGGCGTGTTTGTCTGCCGCTTTTAAGCGGTGACCTCTAGACACGAAAATTAATTGTTTAGTGGGTTATGGTATTTTAACTGTTATTGTAAGTTCGCAATTTTGTAAAGCAAACAATTAGAAAATTAAAATTCTTTGTAGTAAATTAGTATTTGAAAAACTTTATTCAGACAAAGATCGATTCCATTTAAGCGTTTCATGAGTTAAAGGTTATCGTTGTTTCATAAGCCTTAATAATGTAGTTTTATTAAAGAGATATTAATCACCAACACACCAAATTGAAATAGATCTATCTCTATTAATGACAAGTGCCCAGTAATACAGTCTTTAAACTTCTCCAATATTTTCTGTATTTAAGATTGATATAGTGCGTTTCAAACCTAAATAGGAGAACTCGGCTCAGAGACTATCAGTTTGTCCACTTTCTTGTTGACGTGAGTCCCGTTGTGTTTAGAAACTTAGACAAAATAGGCCTCCTGAGCTCATTCAAAGCATATCTACACCTCTATCTAGAAAGTTATTGCACATCCCCAAAGCCTGCATACATACCTTGTAGATGGTAGATTTTGAGATACAATAAACCTTACTTCACTTCGACATAGAAGATCTTTTGTGAATAACCTTGTATCTGACATCAATCATTGAATATGCCCAAAGTCTTAAAAAAGCCAAATATCTTCCTTAGGATTAATTCTTTAACATTTTCGCAAGTCAAGGTAACACAACTAAGTTGTTGTACGAACCAAGATGTTTTCCGTTTTGCCAACGTTCTCTAGATGATACCTTACTGAACAATGTTTACTAAAAAGACCTATTAGCAGTATTAGGTTGGATTTGGGAGTGTGAGAAGCAATCTCATCTTTTGACCAGAATTTATCAGTTTCTGTTGCACCTTTCTCAGCATGACGATTGGTATGTTTGTTACCTTCAATTCCCTGTTGTCCTAGTACCACATTAATGACGTAACATAATCACCTTCTACTAACTGGTTTAAAGATTGCCTGCAGGTTCGAAAGAATTAAGATTGGAAGTCTTTTGCATTTCATATTTCTAGTCGCAAAGATCTATGGCAGAAGTCTTTTCCTGGAAAATAAATGGAGTAGTTTCTAGTGATTTTGCTAGCTTGAAATGTAATCATCTATCTTGGACGTGACTGTGCATTAAACTAGAAAATTTTGTTCAAGTTGGGAAATTCCACTGCTCCCATGGTGCACGATCATCAATAGCCAAAATGATTTTTGGCTTAGACCCCAAATCTTTCCCAACAGCTTACGACATACCTAAAAGGCTGCCATGACCTTTGTTGAAGTTTCCGTTAGATGTATGATTTTTTATAAGGAATTCCTTTTAGATATTTCATTTTGCCAGAGAATTTCTAATTGATATTCCCTTTAAAATAAAAAAACTCAAGTTACTTTCTCATGGTAACTAAATAATACAATAGTCGTTAACATTAAGTACCTTTTCCAGGCAAAGAAATTTTTGTTTGAGTGCAGAGAGTCTTTGTTTAGTACTGTCCTTCTAGTAAGATATCATTTGCTCAATTTCCCTTTTGCAAACCTCTCCTGTTGAGAGGCTTTTAGAAATGATATAAGATGACTATCGCACCATAATTACCTTCTGCCAGCTGCTTTAGGGATTACCTGAGAGAATCTCCTCCTTAGTGGTGGATTCCGTTACTTCATCACTCATGGTCATCAATCACGGTATTTGAAACCATAAAAAAAGTATAAAGTCTGCTGGTTTTGTTCAAGGCTGAAGTTGAACCTGTACCAATATCCGTAAGTAACTGGTAATCTGTAAGCACTTAACCATGCCCTCTATTTTTCATGCATTTATAAAGGGGTTAGATTTAGCATTGTCTTTATAGCTGCAGCAAGGCATGAACATGCTGATTTCAAAACTCTTAGGTAAGCAAGCCTTTTTTAGCTTTTACAATTCACTTATCTATTTTGCTTTTCCGCTTTAGCCCACCACACTAAAAAGATAAAAATAAGTGTGAGTCTTACTACAGTTGGATATGACCAAAAGGTCATTTTCGGCTTTAGGCTGTAAGTTATTCCAAAAAGCCTACTTTGTTAAAATCTGTGGCAAATAAAAAATGTATTTCACGTAAAACTCTGATCAACGATTACTCTTAGATATCCAATTTTGACAGATAATCTATCAATTGATGTTTTCTCTAAGACGAAGCAACTCAAAGTAAGCTTCCTTTTTTTTGATTAATAATACAATAGTGGTCTTCCTAGGATCTACATTAAGTCTGTCTTTTAGGCATTTATCATTTTATTAAGAAGAGAACCGATTGAATGCCGTTAGACAAAGTTTTGGCATGCTTGCCTCTAACGGTAAGAACTATGCTTGAGCGCAGAAACCAGACTGGTGTAGTCTGAGTAGAAGTTCATCGATCACCAAAGACCACAAAATGGGTGATAAACTCTTCCTTGCAAACTCCACTTAACTGCAAAAGTGCGAGATTATGGCATAAATACTATTGTACGTTTGGTTGTCTACTAAAAGTTCCATTTGTATAGAAGACAACCAAATCCTAATGAGCTTGTCTATTCGCTTTTCCACTGCTTCTTAGTTGGAACGGTGAAAGAATACTTTCTTTAAAACCTTCACGAGCTAGATATTTTTATTACTTTAGGGGTGGATAAAGAAAAATTCTTCTTCAATAATTGGTCAGCCGTCTACATTTTCTTTATTTCGAAACTTGATAGTTCTTAGAAGAAAGAAACCAATCTTCGAATCTTGGCCAGTCTTAAGACCCTGACAGTTAGTTCGCCAAGAAATCGTCTTGTAATCACGTCGACGACGTGCAATTCCCGTCATAGTTTACTATCTAAGGTTACCTTCAACTTTCTATGTGTCAAAGTCTTTCTTACAATACAGATCTACAGTGACTATTTTAGAAAGTTTTGCTTTTTTAGGCATTTTGAAAGTTGGTGTTAAGCTGAGTAAAAAGCAAGTTTTTTGATAAACTGCGTTTTTTTTTTAATATACCGCTAGAGGTAATTTTAAAATATTAAGATTAGCGTCCTTCGGAAGACCTACCAGTTTCTTGAGCAACTATTTGTTTACAATGATACTCCACAATTTAATAATCAAAAGATCTCTTATAAAGGAAAGTGCCAACAATGAGATCTAAACAATTTTACAGCTTGACAAGCAAATTTTAAGTCTTGCCCTGCAGGCACTCTCTAAGAAAATGAAAGGTATGTTGGCCCATATTTAGAGAATCAAGGTTATTGTGGAATACCATCTTCTGGTAGACAAGCAGTGGCGTGTGTTGGTTCAAAAGTGAAAAAACTGCTTCGACTTTCGAAGAATGCTGCTTTAATATTTTAGAAAATTTAGAAAAAAGCAAGAATTATAGGAACTTGAAATCAAAGATACAAAATAGCACAAAGGAAGAAAATTAAGAATTTGAATTAAGGAAAACTGATATGTAATATGGGCTGATTTATCTACTATATGCCAAGTGAATTTCAACCTAGTCCAGCTCTGCAGTTGAACGTTATACCAGGAGTGTTTAAATAATCTTTCAGCTGCATGTGTGATTGCTCAAGTTGTAACTTAAACAAACTGAAACTCGTTTAAGAAATTTCAGTAGTAGTATTATCAACGGGATTTCAAAAATCAATTAAATTTAAAAGGATATTACAGAACAGCTAAAGACATTTTAAAATAAGATGCTTATCCTAGCCAAAATCTGGCTTTTGAGTTAGATTGCATAGAGGCTCAACTCCAAATCAGGCACGTGCAGGACTTGAGCTTTAATGATATAGTATATAGATGGCAGATAAAATAATCTTTTAGCTATATTAAGAGGCGTTTTGACCAAAATACACACTTAGTTAGAAAAATGAACAAAGCAAAGACTGAATTTTTACCAACTGATGAAAGAGAAAGGTAAGCAGATGTTCCAAAGTTCTGTGGGTATCACGAACTAGAGAGAGCAAGTTAGGCTTTACTAAAATTAGATAATGTTTGTTATAACAGTGACCAGTTCTTCAGACAATATTGTCCTGACAGGCAGTCATAGGCAAATTATAATAAGCAAGACGGTAATCTTGACAAAGATTCTAGAGAGAAAATAACAATAAGATAATATTAGATATATTTAAAAATCAAAAACTAAAACCAAAGTAGTTCTAGCGGTTTAAAAGCCGAACCAAAATTGCGAAAACAGAAAAATATTTTTTAAAAGCTCTTCTGATTTGTCAGATAGAACTGTTTCAAACGCTTTTCCTAAAACGATAGAAAGAATGAACAGACAGAGAAGGTAGTTAGATATGGCAGATTATACACTCACTCGGTAAGGTAAGAGTTATTATTGAATCATAAGGCAACAGTTAGTCTGAGTAGATTCCAAAGGCAGTGTGAACAAGCTTTTCACACCTTTTCAAAGTTGTTGGGTATAAAGGGTGGTTCAATTTTGGCTTCTACATGAGTGTATTAAAGAAGAAAAATTTTTGTGTTCAGCATTTTAGGTCGATTCATTAGAATCACACGTGCAAGGTAACATCATTCAAATGTCCTCCTCGACTCCTGAGACATAACGTAATTTGTTTGTCATAATTATCGATAACAGCGTGGCATAATGCAGGCTCAATGTCGGTTATTTCGCATCAGATTTCTCCTTTCAGCTCTGCATTGGTGTTTGGTTGGTTCTTGTAAAGAAGGGAACCCTAAGGAACGATGTCACATGACCTTGGAGGCCAACCTATGTCACCATTTCTTGAGATTGGTTTTGTAGGAACCAAAGATCTTCGACATCCATACCTGGTCCCATAAAAACTCTGTAATCATGCTCAGATAGCGAACTGAATTGACTGTAACAGCATTTTCCTCACGGTCTTCAAAAAAATACGGGCCAATTATGCCGCCAGAGTACAGTCACTCTTTGAGGATGCATTTTCTTTTCGAGTCTGTCGTGGATTCTTCAAACCCCAAATACGGCAATTCTGCTTATTTACGTAGACGCCGAGATGAAAATGCGCCTCATCACTAAAGGGGATTTTTTGCAAAACTATTTCTCCTTGTTCACGCATCCATTCGGCAAGCACACGACGCTGTAGATGATCGCTAGGATTCAGTTCTTGTGTTATTTGGAGTTTGCAAAAATGTAAGTGTAAATCTTTGGTCAAGATTCGCCCAATTGCTGCGATCGATGACGAATCGATGTTCTTGGTTCTTTGGTTACACTTTCACGTACGTTGGCAATATTCTGCTTAGAGCGACCTCTACGAGTACGTTGAGGTGCTTTCGCGTTAGTGACGGGCCCAGTTTGCTCGAATTGTTTGGCCAAATTCTGCCATGACTAGATTTTTTATGTTTCTAGGTTGCAAATCTCAGTTTGACATTCACAGATAACTTGATGTTTTGAAAATATTTATCTGTATCATGTTGAAGTCAAAATTGAACCACCCTTTATATCGTCAGCGTTCATAAAATGCTCACACAATTTTGTAATAATAGTACTGACATTAGATGTTTTGTTATTAAAGTGGCTATGTAATAGGTAATAGATCTTGATAATAGCCTATTAAAATTAGAGAACAAGTTCTTTAATAACTCAAAGTATTTGTGTAGTGTGCTTTATGTTTGAAAACAAAGTTTCTGGCAACGAAAACGAACAAACACAAAGTACTAGATTCAATTTCGTTTAAACACCACACCTTTCCTCAAAGGTCAATCTTTTTTTAACTCAGTTTAGTCTCTTGATGCTCTATCTAATCCAAAACTAGAAAGTTTGTTTTGTACTTTTCTTCCATACTGGCAAGGTAACAGACTGAAACTGATCTATATTGTCTTCAGAAAAGGACATGGAATTGTCCTTTCTGCTCTACGATAAAATGTAATTTGTATTCCAGTCTTTGAATCTGGATGCTAGAAATTCAGAAAACTTCTTTGAAAGATTCAACTCCCTGATGATGGTACTAAGTTTATTTCGATAAAAATCTTGAGGAATTGATCAAATTATTATAAAATCGCTGTTAATGCTCCCACTTTATTATATTGTATGGCAACAGACGTACAAATAATTTTTGGTTTTCTTCAAACCATTACATTAGTGCTCCAAATTGCAGACGATTCTCTTTTTCAGCTATCTGTTGCCGTACATTCCCTGTGCAAGTTCTGCATACAATAAGGAGAGATTATGACTTATCTCGGTTTGCAAGCTGAACCCCAAACTTGTTTACACAATTCAGAATGTGCTGTATTTTCTTTTTACCTTTTACACTTATATTGATAAATTCTACATAAGACAGTAGCAAATAAAAATCATCACATTTTTATTTACTTTAAATTTAAAAATATTGAAAAGTAGATTAAAAATGCAATGTTATTTACAAATAATTAAATTTCCTAAATAAATCCCTACTATTACACTAACAAAAACGACAAGTGTAGGCAAAAAGCAATTTATTTGGATGCGTATCGTATTTTCAGCTAAACGATTTTCAGTTAAATATTTTAACTGTTGGTTTTTAGACATCAATTTCGTTCAGCTTTTTAAATCTTTATTGATGCTTCGACGCCTTCAAGCGTCCTTATAATAAAATACTACATATATAAAATTTCCATCTACTACTAACAAAATCCTAAAATATTTTCATTTAATAGACAATGAGGATACACGGAGGCGTTGAGACGTCAGCGAAAATATAAAAAATTGAATACAATTTTTTTTAAAGTCGACCAGTGGAATATTTTTAAATGTCTGATATAAATTTGTTTTTTGTTTTGAATTGAGGTTGTAGGTATTATAATTTTAATTTTAAAATTGAAAGGTAAATTTAATTTAATTTCATGGCGTTCTTCGTATTATTAGTTTAATTAGAAATAATAAAAGCGGGAGGCGCAGATGAGATTATTTGCATTATAAAATGAACTAAAACTAACAAATCAAGCTGGCTAAAGCAACGTAAATCTCCCTTACATGTTACATAGATTATAATCAGCATGCCGTACAACAACACACTAGTGTTAAACTGACGTGTTTTACAACTGATGTGGTTAAGAAGATGTTTGATAACGTATATCTCAGTAATCCATACAATTTAGTTTTCAACGCTAAATTTTACAGGAAGCGTCTTATCATATTACGTGTTGTCTTTCAGGCGTAGATCTTGTTTTCTTTATTATCTGATTCTATTACATAGCTAAGTTTCAAACGAAAACTAGGCTAATTGAACTATCTTATTGGAAAAAAGCGTAATACTCGACTGAAAGAATTGAGCTTGAACAAACTGAGATTAAAAATAGTGTTGATGTAGGTAAGTATTGATTATTAAGAGTAACAATCAAATAATTTTAATAATCTACAAACAAAAAATTCTAAAATCCACTTGATATAACTTCTTTTTAATCTAATAAAACACTGATTTGGAAAATTGTTACCTCTCTAATTGGATACTAGTGGTCATTCGCAAAAGGTAAGTGGCAGATCTTGGTTGTTCGGCTGGGCCGTGGATCTCCGGTGTTTGGAAGCCTAAAATATATTTTTTTAACAATAAAACCAGACCGACAAAGAACAAAGTTGTATTATGTACAAACTATCTATTAGAATTCGATGGATAACACAACCACATTATTCTTCGTCATTGCCTAAACTAATAGCAGGTATAGCATACATGTCTTATCTTTTCTAATTTGTGAAGATGTACTTTTAATGCAGCTCCCCATATTTGACAGCCATAAGTAAGAATTGGTCGCAAAACTGACTTTTAAAAATGATTTTTTATTCAATACAGGTATAATCTTTTAAATTTTGTATCACAGTTACTGAGTTTAGTATTGCTATGAGCTTCCCATGCTAGTTCTTTGTTTAGGGCCAATTAAACAACATTTTGCAAACAATCTCAAGAAACCAAGTCAAAATTTTCATGGACGATTTCAACGCGCAAAATGAAAAAAAAGCAGTTAAGACACTGAGTAGGTAAATGGTCAAGACATAAGCAGACTAACCGCAATGGTATGCGACTCGTCAAACCATGCAAAAATCATGATCTATTTTTTTAAATTGACATTCTTTAAGAAAAAGCATTCTAGAACCAAAAATTAGATCACATCCAACTCACTATTAGGTAAATTCCAGCTAAACCACGTGATGATCTCTCGTATTAATACATCATCAGACATCATGGTACTCAAAGTCTTCAAAGGACTAGACCTAGATTCTGGTCATTGCCTAACAAAATTTACCTTTTTTTTACCAATTCAAAATAAGGCTCTAGAATGCAAAAGCGGCATACAAAACATCAAAGGTATAAACAGTTCACAAAAGAAATAGAAAAATCAAATTCACAGAATTGGCAACAACTTCAGTTTGAGCTTCCACAAGCAACAGAAAACACAGCACCACAAACCAGAACGCATAAAAATGCAATGTGACCTGTTTATGCAATTCAGACAACAAGCGTGGCAAAATTGGTTGCGTAATAAAAACCAAAAGGCCTTGCAAGAACTCATAGAAGCCAGAAAACCAGTTACAAAATTAATAAGAAAAATACGCAAAACTGAATGACAATACAAATTACAAGAAATAGAAAACGACTTTAAGAAAAACAATTCATGAAACTACTACAGAGCATTTGACCAAAAACTGACTAAATACTTCCTACCATCACTCTAGTTTAGAAACAACAATAGTAAAGACTATGAAATCTTTACCAAATACTCTTCCAAATTGCTCAACCGTGATAAATAAATACAAACAAGATAAATTTCCTATCAACTCCATCTAGCGACAGCTAGATTCAAAATCACCAAACGTGCAGGAAATCAAGGATATAATTCAATTCCTCAAAAATAGCAAATCATCGGAAAAATACCAGATCACTACAGAACTCTGGCAAAATGCAGGAGAAAACCTCATTATAAAACTCAAACAGATTTAGAATAAAATATGGGCAAATAAAAAAATTTTCTCCAGGAGTGGAAAAAGTAAATAAGACAGACCCAAACAATTATCGCGATATCGCGCTTCTTTTAGTCACGTACAAAATTCTACCCAAAGGCCTCTTCAACAATGCGGAATTCCAACTGAATCCACAACAACGAATACCTAGATATATTCAGAAAAAGACGATCCTGCACAGGACAAATTATAAACCTGAAAAATCTGACGAAATATTTTCGCAGCACATCCAACAAAAGTTATGTCATCACATTTATTGACTTCAAAAAAGCTTATAATTGCATAGACTAGGAAAATCTGGACTAGACGGAAAGACAACAAACTTAGTCAAGAAAACACTCACAGAGACAACATCTAAAGTGAGATTTATGGGGGAACTGAGCAAAGAGCTTAAAATAGACCCGGGAGTAAGACAAGGTGACGGACTATTCCCGTTACTCTTTAACTGCACCCTTGCGAAAATTGTATGGGAATGGAGGAAAGCAGGTATACCAACACACCGCATTGGACTAAAAATCAAAAGTGTAAAAATAGACTATCTAGTTTTTGCCGATGACATGACACTAATTGCCCAAAACATCCCAGACGCACAGAAACAATTCAAAATATTACAAGCACAAACAGTAAAATGAACTTAAAATTGGCATTAGCAAAGTTTCCCATATTAGAGAAGTTAAATACCTCGGTGAATGGATCACCGAAAACTGTAATGAAAAGAAGGCCATAGAGTCAAGACTTCAGAAAATGGAAACCGCATCTCAATTAACAAAAAATACCTACCACAAAAACGGCCTCTCTTGGAACAGTGAAATCCTACATCATACAACTTATAGTGGTCAAACCAAAAGCACTTTACGCTTCAGCGACACTCAACCTCCAACACAAGACAATAAAAAACCGATTGGATATAAAAGAACGCAAAATAATCAAAACAATTGTAGGACCAAGAACCAAAGACGGAATGCATTATCCAAAATCCAACATAAAAATTTACAAACAC
Organism: Ignelater luminosus; assembly: GCA_011009095.1. Lineage (NCBI taxonomy): Eukaryota > Metazoa > Arthropoda > Insecta > Coleoptera > Elateridae > Ignelater > Ignelater luminosus. Next base: position 25,499 of record VTPC01001548.1, read on the forward strand.
ATACGCATAATCACAGATACAAAACGCATGCGACTTATCTAGATCATGAGACACTTCGAAAGAAAAGACCCAGACAGGCTAACACACCAAACTCACTCTCCAAAAAACAAGACTACTAGACTCAATTGGTAGAAACAAATAGAAAAAAACCTTACAGGATTAAGATTACCAGATCAACAAGACCGACATATAGTCAGAAATATCACACAAACATGGGGTTTCAAGGAACAAGAAAGAAAGAGAAAACAACACGTATGGTCAGAGAAACGGGATAATACTCACTCACTGTGAATTAAAAAATATTTGGGCTAAAAAGAGGACAAAAACGTATGGATCCCGTGTGGTTCTCAGCGATCCATTCGCAAAGAAAACAAAGAAGTCATAACGTCATATATCGCATATTTTCTATAATATAAGAACCTTAGAAGTTTTTTCTAAACCTTCTCTATGTCATTTTTATATAGATTGTGATATTGGAACCAGATTACTGAGCCATATTCTAAATGAGTTCTGACGTACATAAGCATCATACAAATGAATAAAGGTAGCTATTTTGTTAAACTCCGAAGAGTTGCGCTGTATAAATTCCAATGATTGATATGACTTTTTTGGACAATTTGATTTGTGTTCATTAAAAGCCAATTTTTCGTCAAATCTGATTTCGAAATCCTTAACTTGATGCGCTCTGGCGGAGCTACAACCATTTATGCTGTAGTCAAAACGTAAAGTCCTAGGTTTACAAGGGTGGTCTGAGAAGTTTCCGACCTAACAAAGATACAAGACATTTTTTCTGAAATTTTTTTTTTATTTTTTAACATAGTCTCCTTGTAACTCTACACACTTCTCCCAGCAATGCTCCCATCTCTGTAACCCGTCCAAATAGTACTCGGCATTTTTCTCTGCAAAATAATTGTTCACGAAGGTGATTGCCTCTTCATTTGACGAAAATCTTTGTTATCCGAGCGCAATTTTTAGATGAGGGAACAAAAAGAAGTCGCTTGGGGCTAGATCTGGTGAGTAAGGCGGATGGTCAAGCAGTTCAAACCGTAATTCGTGGATTTTCGCCATGGCAACCGCTGAGGTGTGAGACGGTGCGTTGTCTTGGTGAAACAGGATTTTCTTTTTCTGCAAATGTGGCCGTTTTTCCTTAAGTCCTCCCTTCAGCTTGTCAAGTAATGATGCATAGTATGCTCCTGTAATGGTTTTTCCTTTTTGAAGATAATCGATTAAAATATCTCGATGACTATCCCAAAAAAACAGTCGCCATCACTTTCCCAGCCGAAAAAACAGTTTTTGCTTTTTTTGGAGCCGGTTCCCCTTTGCAGTCCACTGTTTGGACTGTATTTTTGTTTCGGGCGTATAATGGTGTATCCAAGTTTCATCTACAATAATTAATCGGCACCAAAACTCGGATTTATTTCGCCTAAACTGCGCCAAAAGAGCGTTGGAAATATTCATTCGAATACGTTTTTGGTCTAACGTGAGCAAACGCGGCACCCAACGCGCGGACAGCTTTCTCATGCCTAAATGTTGATTTAATATGTGACAAACACGTTCTTTTGACATGTTGATAACCTCTGCTATCTCTCTCGCTTTAATTCGGCGGTCGTCTAGCACCATTTGGTGAACTTTGGCGATGTTTTCGTCGGTAGTTGCAGTTTTTGGACGTCCCGAACTTTCATCGTCTCCCAAGCTCTTACGGCCACGTTTAAATTCAGCAGCCCAAAATTTCACTGTGATAAATGATGGTGCAGAGTCCCCATACACAGAATCCAACTCATCTTTTATTTGCGAAGGCGTATTGCCTTTCAAAAACAAATATTTAATGACAGCTCGATACTCGATTTTGTCCATTTTCACAAAAAAAACTCACATCAACTCACTCAAACGACTGTTACATAAAAACTGCGGGTCCAAAATGGCTGAAACTTTGGTGAGTAACTGTCAACAGATGAACGACGAAATTCAGTAGCTTTTACTTACGAGTGCTGCCATCTTCACGTTGAGGTCGGAAACTTTCCAGACCACCCTCATACGTGATGAATACACACTTGTTAGTATTAAGAGAAAGTTGATCTTCTTCATACCATTGCATAACTATAAAATCGTAATTGGTTGAATTCTGCAGCATCAAAAACGGACTTATAAAGTTTAAAATACTCTGCAAAGATTTGAAAGTTTGATTGCGTAACTACGGTGGATAAGTGACTAAGGTTTGATCCTTGCGGCATTTCTGATTTGACAGAATAACTTAAAATATTATTATTGTCCACCATATATTGACTTCTATTTGAAAAGTAAGAAGTCAGTAATAATAGTATCGAGGAGTGAGAGATATCAAGTGAATGAAACTTTTTGAGCAAAATGTCAAGATAGGCTTTGTCGAAGGCCTTAGCAAAAGGTATGTAAATTACATCTAGCTGTTTGTCATTCATGGCTTTGGTAGCAGAATAGGTTAGAAATCAATCTTTTAGGTACGAAGCCATGCTGATCTGATGAGATGTACTTATGGTTGCGTATATGTGTTCAAGTATATTTATCAATATACCTTCAAAGATTTTGCCAGGGGTACTAAGAAGTGTAATAGGTCTATAGTTTGAACAGTTTACTTTTTCAACTTTTAAAAATAGGACAAGCCTTGCTCACTTTCCAACAAGATTATAATTGCTTGATTTTTAATGAAAGATTGAATTGAATTAAACACGGCTGAACAAAGGATTCAGAACAAGCTTTGAATATTTAAAAAGGTATTCGGTCTCGACCCGACGAGTACTTAGGTGCTAAGGATTTGAAACCTTCCTCAATACCTTCCTTGCTTATGAGCTTACGATACAAATGTGAAGTCTATCACACACATAATTTAAGTTGAAGATTTCTAGTAGTAACTCGACGAATTCTAAACAATATCGATTCGAAATAATCAACAAAAGCATTACCGATACCTTGCGGATGATGAAGAACGTTATCACTATGTTTCATTGTGTTCGAAGAAGTGTTCTGAGGTGTATTAGACTTTACACAAGACAGAATAAGCTTTAATTTTAGCCCAAAGGCAGTTGTAATTTTGACCTGTATGCTCATTTTTGTGTTTTTGTAAAGTCTTCCTATAACGTTTTTTTTCTCTTATATTCCTTATTAAGCTTAAATTAAACCAAGAGGGATACATGTGTTTCTTAAGGACCACATTTGGGGCGCACCTACATATATAAAGCAGCATAGAGATTATTGTAGACTAGCACAACAGCTTGCTCAACATCGAGGTACTCGTCTAAACCCTAGTTCACATAGCTGGAAAAAGTTGGCTCTTTTAGCCTTATATTGTTCTCCAGTAAAACTTTTATTTAATGTCTTCCTGCTTTTTAAATAATTATTTTGCATAATATTAAAAGATAATGAACATCCTCTGGCACAAATGGAGAATCACAACGTTTGACAGTAATGTGCTGCTTCGCCAGTACTATATCAAGGACATGTGAATTCACGTTACTGACACCCTTACACGGAAGCAACCCATGAAAGTCCTTAAACTGCTTGTGCCCAATATTAGTAATAAATAATAATAGATATAAGTACTAGATGAATTGAAATATCCAAAGATGTATACATTGGATTCAGATACTAAAAAGTTGTAACGGTTACTTTTTCGTCACCGTTACATGAAGTCTGGTAATCTGTGCCTGCGGGGTGTCTTCGTCATTTTTTATTATTTTTCTCATGCCTGGAGAACTGCTTGATACTTAGGACTGCACTCTGAGATGCTGAGTTATATTTTTCTAAAGTCCTCTTCTACTTTTTTATCACTTAAGGTTGGCAAATTTTTGCAAATTGTTATTATAATATATCAAGCGGGACACAAGCTATAATTGTTTTCAACGTCTAATCTAACTTCTTCTATAGGTTTTAGAATTCAAACAGCTTTTAATATTTGCTTCCTGTAAATGATATTCGATCTTAGAATTTTGGTTAGTAGATATAAGGTAAATGCTTCTAAAGAAGGTTAAGTTTATTAGTAAACTTTTGAAATAGGAAGGATTTATTTTTTTTCGGTTTCTTGGAAGATAAATTTATTAAGCATATAGCTGTGGAAAATTCTGTATTTGATTTTTCTTTCCTTTGTTTACTAATCGGATCTAACTGAGTGCCATTGTTAGGAATTTCTTGTTCTTTTAAATCAAGATCTTAATTTTTCGGGGGGATTGGACTTGGAATCGGTAATAGCTCGTGCGATTTTTCCGGGTACGAGAAGGCAGATCGTGCACTTCCGGTAAACTGTGAGGACAAATTGTGCTTAGGCTGTTATTATTCAGTACCAAACCCTATACTTAGAGGTAAGTTCTCCTTTTTCTCTGGGGGTTCAACTGGTTTTGATCGTCGTTTATTCTTGTATGTAGTGTTTTATTGGAAGCTGCCATATTACACCGCAAGATTTGAACAGTAAGAAGCCGATTAGTTAATTAAGACGTTTCCTTCAAGGCGTATCTACACTTCTATGTATTGGTCTCTACATGAGTATTAACCGTCCTCAGCGGTTTCATCAGTGGTCTGGAATTGTTTTGTCAAGTTCGGAATGGTGAAGATGTTTCCCATTAGAAACAGAGTCGAGGTGCTGCTTTTCTTACCCTTACTGGCCTAGAAGGAATATACTACTTGCCGTTAATACCTAATTTATCAATGAGATTTTAAAATCTACTACCGTTAAACTATGCTTCTGGACGTAAATCAAAATGTTTTTGCTCTAAATTGAAGAGTTTTCTTAGCTTCTACACCTTGAACAGATCTGTTCATCGCTGGAGAAGTTTTTTTGGGTAAGTTTTTTTTTTCAGTATATAGGTTGCATAAATTTGTCTCTGTTTGATTGTGTATAACCTTCTTATCTACGCCTAAAGTAACTTACTGAGCTTAGTTGGCCTAGGATCAAAGAGATCCTAGTTTTTTTTTTATAAATTAATAAACTGTAATGCAAGGCCACGTTACAAAGTTAGTTTCAAATGATTCATAAAAATGTGCATAAGAATCGGTGGTGCAATCAGGGGCGAAATACGTTACATACACACTACATAACAATATTATCTTCCCACATTTCAATTTACACGTCTTCATTATTATTTTCATATTGACTTACCTTAAAAGAGTGACATATATCTGTTTCTGACTGTAAAAAGTTTTTTCCAGAATCAATTTTTGCGATAAATGGTAAAATTATCAAATAATTCACTGTTATAAACACAGAGGTTTAATCATGTCTCAGCCAAAATAACTATACGGTATTCTGAAACTGTTTAAGCTAAATTCATTTTAAAGATATTACATTTGTTTACAAAACTTCACACACTTTGATAATACATACGCTTAACCACTATTAATATCAGTACAATATTTTAGATCTCTGAGGCAAGACATAACAAAAACTAGTTTCAGTGTTCCATGTTTTGTCGTCTTTGATCTTTTGAATATGCGACATTTCCTAAAGATTTTTTAATTTTCGGGTGAAAAAGATAGGAACTTCGGTGGTTGGGTCTAGATCCTTGGTAGAAAGAGTTTTTTTGACTTGCTTAGCTTTCAAAGATTCTTCTTTGTTAAGGCGATCAACAAACTTCACAATAATAGTTCGAGATTCCTGAGGCTTCTAAAGGTCTTTTTAAGACTATGGAAAGCATCTATTATTGATTTCACGAAATTGAAGTTAATTGCTGTACTTACAACACTTAAGGTTTCCATGATGCTTTCATCTCTTTCAATCTAACCGACTGCATTGCTCAAGATAGTTAATACGAAATTTCGTTTCAGTATTTTATTTTTTTAAAGCTGTGTTTTCTACACAGTTTTACATTACAGTTACGTCAGGAAGCTTCTCGTGGTTATTGATCAGGCTGAGTTGGTCGCAAACATCCTGAAGAAAGGAGCAATTCAGCAGGTGTTTACTCGTCCTGTTCTGTAGAAGTACTTTTGAAGATAATCGTGGGCGGTTGTAATCTTGAAGGTGGCGACTCCAGCACTCCGAGGGAGGTTCTAGGGTATTCCGCCATCAAGGTGTGCTAGACCTTTGTGCTTTTTAATTTGTACGGCAGTAGGTTCCTCCTCTTGCATCTGGTGCTTAATTATGGTTTTCACGAGGTCACCAGCGGCTTTGTGGGTGAGGGGCGATTCAAGCTGTGCAAGCAGGAGACCTTGCTTAGCCAGATTGCCTGCCTCCTTATTTCCAAAGATACCACAGTGGCTGAGGATCCACTGGAACACAACATCGTGACCGGTGTGGAAGAGCGGGCTAATCTTGAGGTGGCAGCTGTGGACGGTTTCGGATAGACTCTCTTCTAGACTGGTAACGGCGGTTATAGCAGCCTAAAGACAGTCTTAGCAGTCATTCTCTGCTCTAGCCATGCAAGGACAGTGTTTAAGGCCGCTAGTTCCCCATCAATGTTGGAGCAAGCTCGCCCCACTGATAGGGAGCTCTGAAAGTAATGGCAGAAAACATCAGCTCCTGATTTTCCTGTGCTATTGTTTGCTGACCCGTCAGTATAGACGTTGCTCCACGTATTCTGTGAGAATTTCAGGGCTAGGGTCTCCTAGCTGAGCTCCCAATAGGGTGATGTAGTCTTTGTAGCTCCATTTGTTAGGCGCATGTTGGCTTAGGCCAGCTTTAGGTTAAGTGGGAGATAATGCTGAGGTAAATACTTCCATCCTGTTGTCAAAGTGAAGGTTGTAGGTTTCACTGCGCGATGCAACCTTACAGGCAAAAGTCTGTTGCGTTAGAAGTCTACTTTTATGTAGTATTAAGCAGACGCTTTCCTGCCTTTACTTTAGAGGTTTAGTGCCAGTCTGCAGTTTCATCGCAACGATTGGAGTAGACTTGGAGCCTCCAGTCGTTACTCTAAAGGCGTTGTTTTGGGATTTATCAAGTTTTCGAAGGACTGCTTTACTGGCAATTACCACTACCTCCTTGCCATACTCCATTGAAGGGCGGACGTAGATTCTGTAAGCCGTTGTGAGTAGAGCCTGCAATGCCCCCCCCCACTCTCTACCAGTCGGTATTTTTAATATTTATAACCTCTTCTTTTCCCGATCTATACTAGTTTGTATCTGAGTATTCCAAATGAGCTTAGAGTCCAAGGCAAGTTTAGGACCAGCATGCTGCAGGCTTAACTGATGCTGCTTAATGGATAGAGTAAAGAATTAAAAAGTTGCTTTGTCAGGATGGACTAACAATTCATTTTCCTTAAGAGATGTAAAAGCCTGATTTAAGTATGACTTTAAAGATTTTATATTACTAGCTGGTGCCCACATAATCAGGTGGTCGGCATATAGAAGAGCGTTCAACCCTGGGAGTTTAGTAACAAGTTTCTCGATGAGATCATTTATAAGTATGTTAAATAACATGGGTCTGCTCTTTGGCAAACCTTGGCGAACTTGCTTATACTTTGATATTAAAGAGCCGTATTTCACCCTAAGATTTTTCTGACTCAGGACGGACTTGACTCATCTGTATAAATTTCCGCACACTCCCATCTTAAGCAGCTTATCAAGAACTTTATCTCTTCGCACACGATCAAAAGCTGCTTTGAGGTCCACAAGTACTGCCAAAGTACTTTGTTTTCTGTGGAAACCATCTTCTGTTGTTTGAGCAAAGAGTACTACATGGTCTATTGTTCTTCGGTGTTTTCTGAATCCAGCTTGGCATTCGGAGATAAGACTTTTGCATTCCAGATAGCTCACAAGTCTTGAAATTACCATACGCTCAACAGTTTTACAGAAAGCACTGGTGAGTGCAATCTTGACAACTAATATTAGAAGTAGAAACTTCTTGCAACTAAGACACAAATAAGTTACACCTGTGATTATCAATGACATAATGCAAAGAATTGTGCTTTGTAGTTTTTTAAGAAGGCGTTTGGTGGCTCTCAACACTGTTGGATCTGCCGGTTATGTATTTTCTGTACGATTCAAGGCTATAATTGTCAAGCGTTCACTTAACTTGATGTGTTAAACGATTCAGTTTGCTTTTGACTCGGCACTTCTGGTTATTTACCACAATTTGCTCAATTAATGTTTTTTGTTAATCATTTTCGAGGTGTATTCAGGTATATAAATAAATTGTTTTTGGCATTTTTCATCTTTGATAGGAGCCAGGGAAAGTGAATCTTTCACTACAGATGTTAAATAACTGTTAGAAGAATCGATATCTTCTATGGTTGTAGATGACGGAGGGCATTCCAGAATGCTTGTTAGTGTAGAACAAAATTTGTTACGGACAAAACTGGTATTACAGTTTCATCGGGATCGCAAACATATATAAAATCGATGATGATAGCCTTTATACAGTCGAAGACGGGTCGTGGGCAAGAAAGGCTTAGAGCAGGCAGTAGACGGTAATAATAATGCGAGAATCTTAGAGGTTTCAAGATCGAAAGGGCGCCAGCTGCAGTAGAAAGTCGGTGACCTAATTTCGAAAGGAAGACCCTACAGCTTATCTTCGTATCTAGGTCAGTAGGCGAGATGTCTGCCAAGGTCGAACCGCAGTCCAAACTTTACATATAAAGAACACGGAGGACGCGTGTTTCTTCGTCGATAACTCTTGTTAAACTCTCTAGATATTTTTTGCGGAATCCCTAATTTCCAACTTCCCCGAAAGGGGGGGGGGTCTAACAGATTATTGGATGGTCGGCATACATGACGATATGACAACCAATAAAATAGTACGAGAAAGGAGTGATTTAAGTAGAAATTCAAACGTTGCGCTCTGCAATTATAGTAAATAAATCTTGTTCCGGCCAGACAAAGTGACAGTTTTATGGTTTAAATGAGCATAAAACTTAAAGATAAGAATGCAAAATTCTTTGGAGTGGGAAAATTAAATCTGAAAAATACAAATTCAGAGGTAGTTTTATTCCATGCAAAGCCTTAATGTATCTCTAGTTCAGCAATTCTAAAAGAAAATAATGTTCCCAAGCCATAAATCTGATAATGTCAAGGGGCATTAAACCAAGAGGCTTTTATGCTACAGAAAGACAATAAAATAAATTTCTAAAAAAATAACGTATTTATCATAGGAAAAGATTGAAAATAATAAAAAGATATTTTGTTATTTACAGAAGGGAAGATTCAATTATTTCTGAATTTTTCTAACAAATATATCCCAATCTACTTTGCAGTTGAGGGAAGAAGAGTAAATATAATGTGGTCTTGTGTGGAATTTTAAGAAGTTAATGATTAGAAAGGTTAGAACTGTAATAATAATTGCCAGATACATAATTGAAGATAATTAGGGAAATATACAACTAGCGTGTATTACTCTTGAAAACATTATTGAATAACTGTGATGCTGAACTTTTTCACGCCACTGTACACATTTTAGTAATAGTACAAATCAGTGTGCTGCTTTTGTGTAATTTTATTTATACTTCCAATAAACTCTAACAAGCTTAAGACAACAAAACAACTCACATGTTTCGACAAATTCAAAGTGACAAGATACAATCGAAATTGCGTTACAAACAACAGTTAATTAAATTTATGTACTCCAATAATTTAATAAGCAAACTTTAATTTAATTAACTTAGTCGTCATTAATATTTTTAAGATTAATTACTAAGTCAAACTGATAAAAAACAAACAAACAAGACGCAGAATACAGATCATGCTTTACAGAACTTGTTACACTGCGTATTCTTTTCTTGTTTGTCCTTCTGTTTACAGTTGAGTATGAAAAATGATATCGATATTTTGAATTGCGTAATTACGTAATACCTAAGTATCTTTCTTGTTATTACTTCATTAGTTTTAGTATTTAAAAAATTATTGAAGAATCTAAAATACTTTCTAATTAAAAGTCACTAAAAGAAAATTTATAAAATGAGACACAAACTTTAGAAAAGGTTCATTCGATATCTTGACAATTTTGTTGGTCTACCACATCGAATATTCAATCACAATCCTTTTATTTTCAAATCAACCTAATTTGGTTATCTTATTAAGTATTTATATAGATCTTTTCGTAAACATACACTTTATAATCTAAATAATAGAATTCGTCGCTTAAACATCCGTGTCATGGCAACTACATGAAACTAAAAACATGAACTGTTACATCAGACATGCAAGCTTATTTCGGATTAAAAATTAGACCCGCGATGCGATTACAACTTTTTATCGCGGCACAATTTTGTAGGAAAAACTCAAACCCGTGTTGATTACTCTCTTATTTGTGGCCAGTGGTGATATGGGAAACAAGCCAGAGAACAACAAAAATTAGTGTAGTGAACACACGATTAAAATAAACCAGTCACGTTTATGTATTTGCTAGCGTTTCCTTTTTTTGCATGCCAGCAATCCTTTTTTAATTGAGTTTTTAATAGCAAACGATCTTGCCGATTGCTTGATAAAGAAAAATATAGTGTATAAAAGCTTTCGTCGGTGGACGAGTTACGTGTTGGTTTAATAAATGAAAATTTGTGTTTCTAGAACAGCCCGCCCAATCATTCGATCTGCTCAAAGCAGTTTAAACATGGTATATACACCTTTTATTCATTAAAATGTCGTTAATAAATGATGCCTTTGGAAAAACCCACAAAAAATAGAATAGTGGAGGGAAAATGTAAATCAATCTTCTAAGTACACAGTCGCAAACACAATCTTGAAACTCTATTCGAATCGCTTTATGTAAAATTAAATTAAGTTAGTACAACGAAGTGATTGAATTTTCCTTTGAAAATTTTAAAGGATAGAAGAATAATAATGAGTTACGACTTTTCTAAACTTATTAGCTCAGTAGTATACTATCATTCTATGGGATTTAAGTATATTAATCTTAAGCATCTCTTAAGTACAGTCAATTTACTGATTTTATTATATTATGACAGCGTTTTATGTATTTACATGTTAATATGTATATTATTATTTAAATTGTTGTCAAGTCAAAGAGAACATTTGCTACAGGTATATTCAAAAAAAAGACCGAAAGTTCGCTCTATTTCACATATTCACATTTTAACTGTAACTTAACCTAACTTCCAAAACTTCCAATTCTAACTTTCTATAACTACTAGAGTGTCCTGACTAGATCCTATCTCTGTCTAATCTTTTCACTGCTATGGTACACCACATACAAAGTTCATGCTTTTTTTTCACTTCACTGCTTTTTCTTGGAGTTGTCTTTGTTTTTTCCTTACTCGTCTCTCATAGATCGTTCGCTCAGGTTTTGAATTTTTTCATCTTCGTACTCGATTTGCTTTTTGACAAAGATCTTATGAGTTTTTTTTTAAGTTGGCGATGTATAACTGCATCTGTGCCAAGTTCTGCAATCTTTGTCAATGTTGTGCAAAAGTGGGGCAGATATAGATCTTGTGTTCCTAGTCGTCTCGGCTTTGGTCTTGATATGGCGTCACAGGTCTCACAGAAGAGGTTCTTTTGGTACGCTATTCGATGGAAATTTTTTAGTCATCGTTGGCAGAAAACGGTGTGTGATACTTTTTTATCTACGGTATCTCATTCTTCTTGCCAGATGCAGAGGCTAATTTCTCTAAAACGGAATCTACGGGCTTTTTTCTGCTGTAAATCGTCTTGGGTTTATCATCTCTCCCTCATATTCTACAACTCCGCTTATCTTGAACTGCATTACTAATTTTTCGCTCAGGAGGAGATGTAGTGGAGGCATAAAAATCGATTATAATTCTTGTGACGGAACCATGAAGGCTATGTATGATTCTTCGATTTGTGTTGTTTTATGTCTCTATAATATAATCCCATTTTAAAGTAGCGGGATAAAAGCTTTATTGTAAATCGTTCTAACTGTGTTTGAAAAGGTCCTTTATTTACGGAAAACATACTGCGTAAGATTTTGACATTG
>VTPC01001548.1:42337-60987 GCA_011009095.1 Ignelater luminosus
ATCCTAGTCAGGTAGTCAGCGATTACTGGCCCAATTGCTTTAATTATCCTAGCCCAGCGCTTATTTTCTTTTGATTGCCGCCATAACTTCTAAGATTTCTTCGACTGTTACTTTCATATCTATCTACACGTCCCTGTTGCGAGACTCGCATTTTCTTGAACTTCGGTATGATGTGGGATGTCATCACCTGTGCTATCTTCTAGCTTTGTGTGTAATGTATGCTTTTGGCCTTTTTTAGGTGAATTTGTTTCTGGTGTTGTCTTCATCATTTTATTTTTGAGTTTTCGTACTTCTAGTTTGTACTTCATTGTTTGCTAAGGATTTAAGCTTAAGTCATCTATCTATCTTTATTCTTGGAGTAACCGGTTTCCATCGTAGCTGCCCGGTGAGCCCTCGCCCGACCGCCTCAAAGGCGTGGTGGGGGAGTAAACCCCCTCAACAAATCTGGCGCCCGGCATCGTAAACATCGTCCGACCGGAATTGCGTCACAATCCTTGAGCTTCTTCTTTGGCTCGCTCGACTGAATGTAATGTTTTGAGGCATATTTTCTGTAAGCCTTGGATAAGCAACTCCACCCTCTGATCAATATGCTCGGTAGGTAGATGCCCACAATAAGGTTTCCAATTCTCTCATTAGTTGTCCAGTCCTCCCATTTAAGAGTTCCTTATTATAATTACTTGGCTTAAATTGGACTTTTCATTAGACAGTCAAGAATATTGGTAACGTGGAAAATGATAAGAGTGTGATCACTCTTATTAATACAGTCTTCATGTACCCTTCAGTTTGTAGTATCATGTACTAATACCTATATTAGTGACTTCATTAGGTTGTAGGAAAGTATGCAGATTAGCAGGATCGATTATATTGCTATACCAAGCAGGAGACTTCGTATTGAAATCCTCGCCTATTATCATATGTTCTGGCTGCATTTTATCTCTCAATGTATCCAAGAACTGTTTTATATCCTAGCTGGAGGGGGAAAAACAAACAGTAACTTCTATCACTAACGTATTTGCTATATAGAGAAAGGAGGTATTGTTCACTCACAGTCGATACGTTTATTGGGCAGAAAGGCAGTATTTGTAGCATTATTCTTATCTCTGTTTGGTAGGTGATTTATAGATTTATAGATAAGTCTGCCAATTTTCAGATCATAAATTACAATGCTGACTTTTAGTTTTTCAGTTGTTGGAAACAGGATTCCCCGGGTCATTCCCGATGTCCGAGGTATTTCTCTTTGTTTAGTATGCCGATCTATGTATGTTGTTCTTGGAAAATATCATTTAGTTGTAAGGTTACTAATCGACTATCTTGAAGATTTATTTAGACTATTCGGATTTTTGTTTTTGTCTTAGAATTAATAATTTGCATTCTCTATATATTTAGAAAGATAATTTTTTTTGCAATTGGCAAGTAATACATTTTACTTCTTCAGCCCAAGCAGTTTGGGTTGCTGTTTCATTACGACAGTCCTTTGTCGTGTGCCCAAACACCTTTGTGTACACGAATGTAATCTTTAATATCAGTACAGCTCATATCAATGTAGATTTTCTCCCTATTTGTTGATAATCTTTGTATTATTGAGGACGTCTCAATTATCCAGTGTACTGTGGGCATATTTTGTTTATCAAATTTGGATAGAAAATTTACCTTTACTAGACCAAAATTATCTACATTATCAAGATCATACAGACTGACAGATCAGCATTTTTAGGTTCATCTAGTAACTTTTTAATTTGAGGATCTCTAGATTCGGCCATTTATGGGATTTGCCTTATCTACATTGGGTTTGTATTCTGCCACTCTGAGTACATTTTCTTTGTGTAGGGTAGCGTAGGTTTGCGAGTTTGTATTTTGTAGCTTCTGTATTTCTCTCCAGGTCGTTTAGTTTTTTGGCGGTGCTAATCTAGCTTTTGAGATATTTTATTTTTTTTTGTGATATAACACCTTTATTCAGGTATGACTACTACAATCTTAATATAATTAATTTATTAGTACAGATGAATTGTGTTTATATTAAACAAGACTTGTGTGGAAATACTAAACCAGTGCTTAGTTGCCAATAGTACTCTTTACGTCTTTTATCTACATAATTCATGCGGTTTTGTTCGCTTCAGTCTTCTTCTTTCATTGCTTGTGTCCAATAATTGAATTGCTTCCACGTTTGGATGATTGAGAAGTCTAATCTCATGTTTATTGGCTCGTTCCTTGATGACTTCCTCTATCGTGGGTATATTGAGGTCGTTATGTATTTCGTTATTGGTTACGTATCGATACGCGTTAGTGATCATCCTCAGGACTTTGTTTTGACATTTTTGTATTATCTCTCGATTAGATTTATGTGCACAACCCCAAAGTTGTATCCCATACATCCATATCGGTTTGAATATAGATAGATAAATAGTTCTTTTACAATGAAGATTCATTTTAGAATAATGTCCAACCAGCCAATACATTTGTTGTTGTTTAATGCGAATTTGTTCAGCTTTTTTTCTTAGATGGTGTTTCCAGTTTAATCTTGAATCTAAATAAAGCCCAAGATATTTTGCTGATTCTGCTTGAGGGATTGGTACCTCGTTGAGATATGTTCTTAGACTGCAATTTCTTCGCCGCAGCGTATATGTGACGTGGACTGATTTCAGCTCGTTAAGCTTGATTTTCCAGTTTTTTGTTCATCTGTTGATTTTGTTCAGTGTGCGTTGAGTTTTCTCAACTGCTATTGATTGTGATTCATTTACCGACATGATTACAGTATCATCTGCAAAGGTTCCGGTGAATGTCTCATCTGATGTTGGAATATCAGCAGTATATAGCAGGTACAAAAGTGGTCCCAACACACTTCCCTGCGGTACGCCTGCTTTTATTGGATAAAATTTTGACTTGGCATCCTCGTGCATCACTCGAAATTGCCGATTAGCTAAGTATGATTCTAGCAATCTGCAGTAATTTTTGGGTAGCATTTTACTCATCTTGAGGATTAAACCTTTGTGCCACACTCTGTCAAACGCCTGCGACACATCAAGGAATACTGCAGAGCAATATTTCCCTTCTTCAAAAGCTCGTTCAATGACTTTGATGACTCGATATACTTGATCGATAGCTGAGTGTTTATTTCGGAATCCGAACTGGAAGTCCGGGATGTTTATTAAAGGCTTAAGCCGCTTTAAAAATAGTTTCTCGAATAGTTTTGAGATTGTTGGAAGAAGTGAAATCGGTCTATACGATCCAACTTCCTCGTCTGGCTTATCTGGCTTTTTTAACATGATTATCTGTGCCATCTTGAAGCACTCAGGAACGTATTCCAAGCGTAAGCAGGCATTGAAGAGATATGTAAGCATGATAATGGCCTTCCCTTCCTTGGCAGTTCTTTGAACACCCCAGGTGATATTACGTCGATCCCTGGTGCCTTTTTTGGATTGAGATTTTGATCTATTTCTTTTGCTATTTCTATTGGTGTGAACAATTTGAATGCTATTTCTGGTTGATAAGTTGGTATAGTTTGGATATCAGACTGTATTTCGTGTGGTTGGAATGTATTTGCTAGATGTTGCGCAAACAATTCAGCTTTTTCACCGTTTTTTCGTAGCCAGTTACCTTGAGTGTCTCTTATGGGAGGGACACGAGTAACGGGCCTTTTGTATCTTCTTGTCGCTTTCCACAATGAGTATTCCTTGTCCACTTCCGGTCCGAGGTTATTTAAGTACTCGTCGAGGCAATTTTGTTTGTATGTATTAATCATTTCTCTGACTTGATTGCTTATTCTGTTGAATTCTGTTTTATCAGTAGGGTTTCGGGTAGTGTGCCATATCCTTCTGGCTTTCCTTCTTTCTTTAATTTGTTCCCTAATACTAGCAGGATATTTTATTTCACATGTGGGAGTTTCTTTTGCTTCAGGGGTAGCTTTTCTTGCTGCTGTTTTGATATTTTCAATAAAATTCCTAGATTGCCATTCTAGGTCCTTTTTAGATTTCAAGTTTACTTTTAAATTGATTATCTCTTCCAGTTTATCTCTGAAGATGTCCCAATCTGTATACTTATTTGTGAGATTAGTTTTTCTTTTCTTTTTGATAATATTTGCATTGAGGCATAGAAGGACTGGGGTATGATCTGATGTTAGATCATCACTGCCTTCTACTTCAATATAATTTGATCCAATTCCCTTTGATATAAAGAAGTCTAATAGATCAGGTGTCTTTCTCACATCTGTAGGCCAGTAGGTCGGTCTGCGTGAGGATATTTCATTTGCGTGTTTATTTTTTCTTTGTTGCCACTCTTGTAATCGCTGTTTTTGCTCTTGAATCGAAATGATAGCTGTACTAGTGAACTAGGTCTGCAATTCACTAGGACCCAGGAACACAGGTGTGTTAAGTGGATAGGCTGTACTAGACCACTATTTATACATTAGGTTTTTGAATACCAAAGATCTGCGGTGCAGTCAACCAGCTGAGACCCAACACTCATCTATTCCAATTAGAAAAATAAAGCAATACAAGTGTTCTTGTGGAGGAAATGTTCTTGTTCACAAGGAAGGCTTTACTGTGTTACAGCGCTTTAAGAAGGCAAGAAATTGCTGACTAAAATATATTATTAAGGTTTTTAAAATTACGCCTAAATATTTTACCGAGTCTGATGAACCCTGTAATTTTAGAAAACATAGTTCTAATGAATTCTTAATATCATTTTTAGGAAAGAGGGAATTTTAATTTTTAATAATCAAAGGTCTAGAAATTAAAAGAAAATCGATCAATCTAATAAAGTATTTAAAGTAATGTAAATGTGATTTTATGTACATAAATAGTACCTTTCAGAATGATACATTTAAAATATAAATTATTTTAGATACAAAATGGGTAGGTACTCGTATACCCACAAACCACCAGTTTCATGTGGGTGGAAGACAATTTAAATTTTCTCAGAGATCAAATAATTAAATTAACCTTAACTTCTTCCTTAGGTTACCGTTAATTAAATATTGTCTAACAAAGGAATAGGTACTTTATGGAACAGTGCTTAATTCTGTTCTATCACTATACTAATACTAGAAGACAAAACACAAAAGATGTTTTTAGCTAAGGTAATAAGACGGTAAATATAAAACGTTGAAAAGTCATTATTTCCAGAAATTTTGTTTCTAGGCTAATAAATTAAAAATGTATACTTATAGTGCATTTTTAATAACTAGGCTTTGTACTTTGTTATGTTTGGGAGCTGGCTATAGGTTATACAATAATTATTTCAAAAGACCAAAAGGTTTTTGTTATTCATATTAGTGTCACATAATTGAGGTAGGTAATCGATACGAAGTGAGATATTTACATTTTAGTTAAAATTTTAATTACCATTTCTATTTATTATTTCTAAAATATTCGAGTTCCAATTTGTTTTTCAATTGTATCGTGGTTTATAATTTATAATATTGTCTTAGGTAATATCTTCCAGTAAGATGCTTTGGGTTTCACTTAGTTTTGGTCTTTAACAGCATGCGTGTTTACTGAAGAAAATTAATTTAACTTTAATAAAATTTAAAAGACTTAATCTTTTAAGAATTCCCTGCAGCTCTTTGATGTTAAAAATTCCCTAAGCTTTCATCTGAGCTGGCAACTCCTCAGAAGATTATGTTGTAACTTAATACTGAATATGCCACAGCACAATAAAAGGCTTCGTTGACAAAATGAGTGGCGTGCCTTGGCTACTTGACGAAGGCCATGACTTCCTAGGATTCATATTAGTAATCATATTAAATATTTAGTGCAACTTAACCTTACAAGAAATATCAAAATTTCGAGCTTAATAAATTTTATTGTATAGTCATGAAAGATCGTTTTAAAAGCAAAGAAATCAGAGGTTGCTGATAAGAGAAATCTTACCAGAGTTACGAATCAGCGCAAGGAAAATTAATTATATAAATGCGGAGATTTTGCGTTAAAAGATTCAAACTTTCAGATTCAGACTTAAATGATGTGCTCGCAGCAGCTCTAATGCCGGAGATGGGATGGGTATACAGATAATTTACCCTAAATTAAAATAAAAATTCAATAAAAGTCTTTAATGATTTCATGAAGATGTCACAATCGATATAGGCGCCAGGAATCAGGACAAGGTCACCATATTCGCTGGTATGATTTCGCACTTTGTATATATGTGTATCTTGGTAAAACGCCCTGGTAGCAATAAACACTCTTTAACTTACCAAGAGCTTATAATATCTTAAGATCTTATTATGATTACATTAAGCAATTAGCTGCGATAAATACTATAAACTTACACAAAATGATCCACTATCATGGGTCACTCTCTACTGTAGTATAGAATCTAAAGCTTTTCTATTGAAACAACAAAATAACTTCTTATTCAGCACATACTAAGGCTATTTAAATGACTAATCCACCAAGAAAAATAACAAATAAAAGTAATTGGGCTAAAAGCTAATTTATTGTAGTAACACGCAACTATCACAGAATCTTCCGTGAAAGGTAGCACCACACTTAGAATTCCAAACAAGAATTTTCTCGTAGGTTCATTTAACGTAGACGGCGGTCGGAACATCCATTGACCCTTGCACACCTCCAAACATAAATTGGCACGCCAAACTATTTTTACTCACTCGCAGAAAACTGTCTCAATGCAAAACACCGCTATGCATTTTTATACTTAGTTTCACAGAAATTAAATAAACAAGTGTTTATTTCTGCCAGTCGAAGTTTTTTAAAACGTTAATTTTCTTTAATTACAAAAGAATCAATAACCTCGAGAATCACCCTTTAAAATCGTCGTCCACAATCCCAGCTTCTAACTGGACAGTGTTCTGCTTAACATGAAATTAACTCCTAAACCACAAATTCAACGACTTTCACTTTACTTACCCGCAAGGCTTTATAATCACACCCGACTAGATAATCACATTAGCTTAAAAAAACAATTTTGATAAGCTTGATAAACTTTACAAACAAGAGAAATATATTCGACGGTCATGGAGCAAAAGGTACTCGAGGACGGGACTTGACTCTCTCTTTTGCTGGCTGTCTGGTAACTCGCTACCGCGCACTTGAATTGCGTCCAAAGCGCTAAAATTAAGCCGTGACTTAAAACGTGTCAAATGGTAAAGTAAAAGTCAGGTTCAAACGGGAAGCATGCATTGGTGTAATGCATTTCCTATGCGCAATGGAGAATTTAAGCGTGAGGCAAGCTGGACTCGACCAATTTTAAATATTGAAAAATTTTGTACCACATTAAATCTATCGCTTCTATTATGCCTGTGACACACTTTGCGCAAGGATCTGGTACCAAAAGAGGGCTTACCTGGTACATTGCAATTACCAAGTAAACTTGAGTTTAATATTTCTGCTTACTATGTAGATGAACCAAAGATAATTTCTAGTAATTTCTGAGGAAGGAAACTTCATAAAAATAACTATAGCGGTGGTGTCTTTGTTAGATGAAAACTTATTAGAAAATTCGATGACGAAAATGCATCTACTACTCATGCGGAACATTCTTCTGACATTTGAGCAGAATTACCAACAACCTTTTTATCTGTTGCCAGCAAGACTATACCTCATACAGACTGTTCACCAGCTTTTAAACTGTAAGGTATAAATTAGTGTATGATAAATTAGTGTGACATGATATTGCAAATGGTTGCAGCCTTGCAGGTATGAAACAAAAGAAAGTTGATATTAAGAGGCAACAGCATTTATCACCACGATGATGCAAAGAATTTTATAAAATAAATTTCAATTTAAACTGGGCAACCTTCGAAAGAATTTGGAGAATGCTAATAGAGTTGTGAAGTGCCCAAATTTTTCCAATTTATTGGATGTGGTAAACCTGCCGATTACTAACGGAACAAGTACGCACTCAACACTTGAGATCTACACCTCATCGATTTACTTTAGGTCAAGCTCCAAACCTGCCTCTTAGTGATATGATTGGTGCTGCTGTGTTTAACAACTTGGCAATTTCGTCTTTGTTAAAATGCAATATTAAATATGACTGCGTTGAAAGTTTGGCAGATTTTGGAACGACAAAATTTCATTTAGCAACCTGTAAAATCAGCACAACTATAAAAAATGATTGTTGATATAATTCAACAACGCCAACACATTGGTCTAAAAATAATTATTACTATTTGCGACTAGGAAAGTTTAATCAAACCGTAATTAACACCCTGTTAAAAAAACACCAGTGAACACTGCATACGAGCTGAAATTTCTAATACTTACCATAACTTCTTAATGAACAAGAAGGAAATTGTTTCACTTTATGACTTGCTGCATTTGTATACGGAGTTTCGTAACAATCTGGTGCCAAAAATCTCCATTTTCTGATGAATGGTGTTCCCAAAGCAGATCAGTGGTCACACACTGAGTGCTTGCACTTTTTGGATACTGCAGATGAGCAATTAAGATAAATAAGATGAAAGTTCCGTGCATGACACAAGCATTCAGTTAATGCGGTTAGTGCAGTTTTAAAAAGATTTGCTGGTTAGAGTAAGTTTTAAGAGTTTTGTACTTATTTACGAGGTATGTGAGAAAAGTAATGAGACTGACCAAAGTTTTTATTTTTTTTAAACAACAATGTTATCCCCTTCAAAGTAGTTCCCTTAGGCAGTTATACACCGGCGGAGTCGTTGATCCCACTCTTGGTAGCAGCGCTGGAAGTCTTTAACTGGTATGGCTTTTAACTGGTCGGTCACAGTCTTTTGAATGTTCTTCAGCGTCCCAAAATGGCGTCCTTTTAGGACATGTTTCAATTTCGGGAAAAGGAAAAAGTCACAAGGACTCAAATCAGGTGAATAGGGGGGATGAGGATCAACAGTAATGCGTTTTGAGGTCAAAAATTCACTGATGGAAATTGCTGTGTGACACGGAGTATTGTCATGATGTCTGTCAAAATTTGATGCAAGGTGAAAGTGTTTAAATTTAACTGTTTACTCATCATCCTTATTGTTAAACGACGGTCTGATCTCACAAGAGCCCTCACACGTTCAACGTTTTCGTCAGTTTTTGAAGTTGAAGGTCTCCCTGAGCGAGGTTCATCTTCAACGTGTTCTCGGCCTTCCAAAAATGATTTGTGCCAGCGGAAAACTTGTGCTCTTGATAAGCACTGTTCCCCATAGACCTGTTTCAACTTTTCAAAAGTCACACTCGCGGATTCATCAAGTTTAACACAAAACTTTATTGCACAACGTTGCTCTAAATTCCGATGCTCCATTTCTGTAACACACAATAAAAACACAACTTCACTGATGGCGCTGTCAAAAATAATGTGTTAGCTGTACGGAGTTGTAACTCGGACTGAGGAAGTGGAAGCGATAAACAAACCGGTTTAGCACAGGCCGGTAGACACAACTTTGCCAGATCTCCCGCAGTGTTGCCAGTCTCATTACTTTTCTCACACACCTCGTATTTATTAATAATTAGTTTGATTTTCTAGGTACACATACTGAACATACTTAGTCTGCCAGCTGAGGATGCTCAAACTGGCGAATTTATGTTATTCATAGATAGTCTTAGCGGTAACAACAAAATTCCAGCATCAAGTAAATCTTTTAAAGTAGGAGCAACAAGGATCTCCGTGCATGAAGATTTTTGGCATGAATCGAATAAAATTGTACAGAGTACTCAGTTTCTTGATGCCCACAAAAACAAATTCTGCAAACTGTCATTAATAATACATTTTGATTAAAACACTTAAAGGCTTTATATGCCTTGAAAAAGACTTAATCAATAAAATGCAATGTTTTTTGCCAGCTGCTTGTAACCAAGAGTGCTTGAAAAACTGTTTCTTAGTATTAGAGGTCATGGGAGAAGAAATATTGTTTTATCAAACCGTTCTTTTAGAGCAAATTGTGAAACAGATAACATCACATGTGGTTTAAATAATCTTAAAATGCTCATAACGGTTGAAGGTTCACGGATTCTGTTGTTTACCTGATTTCGTATTCTCATATACGAGGGCGGTTCAGTAAGTACCCGTGTTTGACGACAGAAGGCGTTCCTGAGGGAAGTTGGTGTTATCATCGTGTGCTGCCATCTATCAAACGACTGTATAACAAATTGCAGACTGATTGATAGGTTAGTTTGGATTTGACAGCCATTTGAGTAAGACGTGTTTCGTGATTTTAGCTAAGATGGAAAAAGAGCAGTATCGTTTGGTAATTCGCTTTCTGTTTTTGGATGGGAAAAAATGCGAGGAGATAAAAGCAACGTTGGATGCTGTTTATGGGGACACTTCGCCATCTATGACCACAGTTAGATATTGGTTCAACGAATTTAAACGTGGGCGAACATCCGTTTTTGATGAGGAGCGACCAGGACGCCCGGCAGACGTGGTTACCGAGGAAATCATTCAAAAAGTCCACGACATGATTCTCGCTGATCGACGAACGAAAGTGCGTGAAGTAGCAGAGGCCGTAGGTGTGTCGACCGGAACGGCAATTAATATTTTACATGATAAGTTGGCGATGAAAAAATTGTCGGCGCGATGGGTGCCGCGATTGCTAACGGTGGACAACAAGCGGATGGGGCTGTTAACTTCGAAGCAGTGTTTGGAGCAATTTAAGCGAAATCCGAAGGAGTTTTTGCGTCGAACTGTCACCGTTGATGAAACCTGGATTCATCATTACACACCAGAAACTAAGCAACAATCAAAACAATGGATTTCTCCCGGTAAATCTGCTCCAAAGAAGGCGAAGATGGTTCCACCGGCCGGAAAGGTCATGGCGACGATTTTTTGGGATGCGAACGGCGTCATCCCCATGGATTTTTTAGAAAAAGGAAGAACGATCACTGGACAATACTACAGTGAGTTATTAGACAGCTTCGACAAAAAATTGAAGGAGACACGACCGTATTTGGCGAAAAAGAAGGTGCTGTTTCACCACGATAACGCACCAGCACATTCATCCGGAGTTGTCGCCGCCAAACTGCATGAATTGCGTTATGAATTGCTGCCGCACCCCCCGTATTCACCCGATCTGGCTCCTTGCGACTTTTTCTTGTTTCCTAACATGAAGAAATGGCTCGCGGGAAAAAAATTTAGCTCAAACGAGGAAGTCATCGCCGAGATAGAGGCGTATTTTGAAGAGTTCGACAAATCCTATTTTTTGGAGGGGTTAAAAAAATGGCAGGAACGTTGGGAGAAGTGTATATTTCTAAAAGGAGACTATGTTGAAAAATAAAAAAAAAATTTTTGAAAAAAATTGTGTCTTCATTTCTAACACGGGTACTTATTGAACCGCCCTCGTAATTCTCCTAAAAACATCTTTTCTTTGTTTGTTTTTGGAGTCAGTCTAAGAAGACTTATTTTTTCTCATTTGTGATCTGGGTTCAACAATTATCTTCTTCTTGAGTTATCTACAATGTTCGAATAATCAATTTTATTCTCCTGGTGCTTGGATGTTACATTTTCTAGAGGATATTTGTAGTTTGCTGAGAACTAGGTTAGGATCTGAGCTTATATTTGTCGAGGTTAGACTTTGACAGCTAGGGTCTGCTCAAGTTACATCTATTGCTGTTTTTGGTGTTTATAAATGTTACTGTGCTGTTGTGGTTTGTGCTTGAAGAATGTATTGTTGATTTCTGAGTTTGTTGAGGACACTGAACTTAATCAAAATCTCTCTCCAGAAGTTTAAAGTTTTCTTTTCAAACGTTTGTTTAACGTTTTGTTTAAAAGATCTTAAAAATTAAGCTTTCCCATATATGAAATAGCGCGTGAAAAGCGTACCTAATTTATTAAGCCTATTCCGTTAAATTTATTCTAGCAAATCTTTTCAGACACACTTCTCATACAACCCCTTGCATTCATAAAGAGCGTATGCACATCTGGAAATGTAAGTAAATATCTGTTAATTGGAAAATTCGAATTTAAAGATCTGTTGATAAAAAATACAATTTCTTAAATTCCCATTTTCAAACATAGAAAGATATGTAAAATAAAATTTCTACCTTGATTGATAAAAAGTTTTATTAATTATAAAACTGTCAATTATTGTTGAATGAAATATTTAAGTGCCTTATTGTATACCAAAAGTATAACGTCTCTATTTTCCGTAAAACATGCTTTTAAGATGTCAAACAAAAACAATTTATTGCAGTAAATGGGGTGAGTGTGCTTCTTTTAAGAGAAAAGCATTAGATCTTTCTAGACTTCATCCCCCTTCATTTAGGTCATATTTCTGCCGATTTACAAGCAGACTCTTGTCGAGTTTGCTAACCGTGCTTGAAGTTGTTTTACCTTGAGAAAATTCTCAAAGCGAGGTTGGCTTTCTTGAAAAAGGTGTCTCATTCTTGCATTAAACCCTTTAGTGTCTATTGAATAAAATTGCTTCTTTGTGCGAAACTTGCTGTACAGTTTAACTAATTGAACTGAATCGTCAAGAAACCACAATCAAATATATAAGAAATTTATGTTTTGCTACATGAAAAAAAATTTGAACCAGGGAACAAATAATCAAGCTACACAGTATTGAGTTCCCTTTTTTCAAAAGAAGTTTATAAATTAAAAAAGTGCTTAGTATTGACAATTATCCTTCAAATGTTACATATAAATCTTAATTTTATTCAAGTTAGGTGTTGTTGAACTCATGTTTCAACATGTTCAGCAGTTCCCAGATCGGAGATGTCTAGATAGGACACAGCTACGGACCAAATTTCAATGTTTAAATAATTTCGTCCCAGAAACTTAAGCGGATAACCTTCAGGCTACCTGAGCCACTGCGGGTAACCCGTTGAATTAATGGAGACCACTTGGAGCATCCTGGCAACAAGCACACCCGGCCAATCCAATAATGTATTTATTTGTTCTATTTCCGTCTGTCTGTTTTATAGTGTGTCCACCCTATCTCCATTTCAGAGAAGCTACATGTTCTTTGACATTTATCAGTTTTGTTCTGTTTCTAATGCTTTCGTTTCGTATTCGGTCTTTTAATTTTACCTCTAACATTTGTCTTTCCATTGCTCTTTGGGTGTTAGCTAACTTTTCCATTATTAGCTTTATTAGAGTTAAGACTGTGCAGCATACGTCAAAACTGACCACATACATTGATCGCATACTTTTTTCCTTAAAGTCAGCGGTATTATTTCATCTTTAAGTATTCTGTTTTGCTTTCCGAAAGCCGAATCTAATCTAAACCAATTAGTAAGACTAAGAGAAAATATTAACGAACATAGATTAAACACAAAATCATTCACTAATCTCATCCACTAAGGCTCGAGGGAATAAATTGTCCAATTCGTCAAGAATTTGCAATAAAACTATAACACCTCTTTAAATTCCGTCCTACTACAATACAATGAGAAATTTACTAAATGTTGGAATTAATTATAGCCGGCGTCTCACTTGCTACGCTACTAAAATTTCAAAGTTTGTCAGCGCTAATTGATTAAAAAAAAGAGAAAACGATGTCAAATAAAATTTATCAGTTTCTTAGTGTAAAGTCATAAATATCAGCCTTCTCTCCAAACTAGGAAAAACTATATAAATAATAAAAGAACACACTGAAAGTACAGATATAACAAACCCACAAAACGGTAGCGAAAAGTGACCGTTACAAAGTTGTATTAACGACACAATATTCCTCTTTATTATATTTACAATTTTATATTGCAAACCTAGCGTAAAACTGTTTCTTGGTTGATGTTAAATTACTTCTTGTTTATTCTGCAATAACTATATGTTTAACTATTGTTTCATTATAATAACAATGTCTCAACTTTTTTGTAAATTAGATTAGTTGTTTTTTGTCCCGTATGTTGAATTGCACTTGTTTAACCAATTATAAATTAATGTTTTATGTTTAAATGTGCATTTGCTTGATTCGGTTACAGGTGCCAAATTGTTTGTAAACCTCTGTTAACCGGCTTGACTCAAGATTGCTGCTAAGCCTGTCACGTT
Organism: Ignelater luminosus; assembly: GCA_011009095.1. Lineage (NCBI taxonomy): Eukaryota > Metazoa > Arthropoda > Insecta > Coleoptera > Elateridae > Ignelater > Ignelater luminosus. The sequence goes on from VTPC01001548.1 coordinate 56,234, forward strand.
TTATTATTCTAATTTGATTCAAGCAATTACTAAGTGTTCTGGTACACAGTTTGCTTTACTCGAGCTTCATAATAAGCAAAAGTATCTATCGATCTTTTAACTATACCAAGATCCTAGTAAATGGTTTAGGACGGAGCTTTCACTGCAAGGACTGACCTACCATTGTTGGCATTGTTAATTGAATTTATTTTCCTATCTGTTTTGTAAGTTTAAGACGACTACGGGCTAATATTGTTAAATCCCTTCAGCCTGGAGGCATGCTAGTTTTTTTGCAGACGGCAAGTTATGACCCAGTATCACAAAATCTTGTTCTTCTCATAATATCTTTCTATCATATCTTACTATGGTGTTTAAGTTAACTAGAAGGATTACTCTTTTGTTCTCGGGAGTCTTGCCTACTGAATTGTCTATAGAATTCGATTGCTTTTTGTTACAACTTGCTACCATGAGGACTATGTACTAATAAATATTACACATATATGCACTGGTTTATATTTAAGTGTGACTTTTACTGTACTATAGAATATAGATCATCAATGTATTCTTTAGTATCGATGTTTTTTTCGCATTTGTTGCGAATGAGTAAACTATTTCTAAGTTAGCTCGTTTAGTTATTACAAATCTCTGTATACTAACTAAATACTAGAATGCAGATTTGGTACCTTTTTCCTAGTTTCTGATACAGGCTTTCAGCATCACCCGAGACGTCTATATACCTAGATATCACCTGGCGACAGATACAGGAACCAGGTAGATTATATATAAAAAAATCCCGTTGGAGAACCACATTTAAAGACGTTAATACATGTTCAGGGAAAGATTACAATAGCGACCATTTGCTGAATTGCGCATAAGACTAAGGAAGCATAAAAGAACTATAAATGAACGTCCTAATGGCATGTAAGAAACAATGACACATATAAAAAGGTCGTGATACCGAAGCTACGTAATTTCAGACAAGTTACACAACCAGAAGAGTCATCTAACAGTATCTAAACAGAATCAAAATGTATATTGAATAATACTGCTAAAGACATCAAAAATGTTACAGAAGAAGAAAGGAAACAATAGTTAACAGATGACACATGAGGTAGAATATAAGAAAGAAAACAACTAAACGCTACAGGATTGGAGCACAATCATGAAAGGTAAGCCTACCAAGCATTGAACATCAAGATAAAATGACTACCAAAAATACAAAAACAGCCACCTGAACCAAGTATGCAAAGAAACAGAAGAACGTAAATACAAAACCAAGACGAGAGATATGTTTAAGAAGATAAAGCAGATAACACGTCCTTTTGCACCAAATCACAACGCTATCAAAGATGTGAACGAAAATCTACTCACTGCTAAACAGGATATATTAAACAGATGGAAGGAATACTGCGAAAATGTGATGACGGATGAGGATGCAGAGAACCTACCAACACAAGAAGATTCCAGTTATGAGAAAGAACCTGACATACTCAGAAGTGAAGTTAAAATAGCAGTTAGAAGACAAAAAAGCCATAAAGCCGCTGACACAGATAAAATTCTTAACACAATAACGACAGTGGAGTGAATATAATATTATATCAAATTTGCCAAAGAATATGGAGGACATGCACGTGACCAGAGGATTTGAACAAAATCACTATATATTCCTCTTCATAAAAAAGAATCAAGGGAATCATGCAGCAATTATCGTACAATAACACTAATCACACACTGCAGGGAAATAATGCTACACATAATATTAGAGAGGATAAAACGATTTTTACTACCTGAAATTGCGGAAGAACAGGCAGGTTTCGTTTTAGGACGTGGCACTAGAGAACAAATATTAAACGTACGACAGATTATAGAAAAATGCAAAGAATTTAACATCACGACATATCTACGCTTCTTTGATTACAGCAAAGCCTTTGACCTAGTGAACTGAAGGACGAGTGGCAGATTCTCTCTAAAATAAGAGTACCGCACCACCTGATTCTACTAATCAGAAATCTAGACAATAACAACTGCGCTCAAGTCAGAGTGAACGGGGAACTGACTGAAAGTTTCCAGATTACTAAGGGCGTAAGGCAAGGCTGCATATTGAGTCCAACTGTATTTAACATATATGGTGAATGGATAATGCGAAAGGCCACTGATGGATGAAATGAATTCACTAATGGCGGAAGGAAGCTTTTCAATATGAAATATGCATTCTCGCTAACTCCAAACCGGAAATGAGTCGACTACTAAAAAAAATCGAAAACATCAGCACAGAGGAATTCTCAAAATAAATAGACAAGGATTATGGTGATAGATGGGACTGACAACAACCAAAACCAATTGTCGGAAATAAACAATATCACCGTTGTAAATCATTTTGTGTACTTAAGGTCTATAATATTGCAAAAAATGCAATGGCTAAACTAACTAAAATCTGGAAAAGCCACGATATAACCGTAGACACGAAAATCAGACAGGTCAGATGCATGGTCTTCCCAGTGTTCCTTTATGCATCGGAATGTTGAACCTTTAAGAAAGCTGATAAAAAGAGCATAGATGTGTTCGAGATGTTTTGTTGGAGACAAATGTTGAGAATCTCTTGGGTGATGAAAGAAGTCGAGACAGATCCCCCACAAGATACACTGACCACTGTCAGAATGTGCAAGAATGACGGAAGGCCGAGAAAAATGAAAGAAGAAGAAGAAGAAGAAGATATGGCACTAGAGAACAAATATTAAACGTACGACAGATTATATAAAAAAGCAGAAAATTATCATTGCGACATATCTGCGCTTTATTCATTACAGCAAAGCCTTTTACCTAGTGAACTGGAGAAAAATGTAGCAGATTCTCTCTGAAATGGGAGTGCCACACCACCTGATTCTACTGATCAGGAATCTATACAATAACAACTGCGCTCAAGTCAGAGTGAACTGGGAAGTGACTGGAAGTTTTTTGATTACCAAGGACGTTAGGCAAGGCTGCATATTGAGTCCAACTGTATTTAACATATATGGTGAATGGATAATGCGAAAGGCCACTGATGGATGAAATGAATTCACTATTGGCGGAAGGAAGCTCTTTAATCTGAGATATGCATTCTAGCTAACTCCAAACGGGAATTGAGTCAACTACTAAAAAAATCGAAAACATCAGCACAGAGGAATGTCTCAAAATAAATAGACAAGGATCATGGTAATAGATAGGACTGACAACAACCAAAATTACCGGAAATAAACAATATCACGTTGTAAATCATTTTGTGTACTTGGGGTCTATGATAATTAATATCGGCGGTAAGTACACTGGAGAAATAAAGCTGAGATCAGCAATTGCAAAAAATGCAATGGCTAAACTAACTAAAATCTGGAAAAGCCACAAAATAACCGTAGACACGAAAATCAGACAGGTCAGATGCATGGTCTTCCCAGTGTTCCTTTATGCATCGGAATGTTGAACCCTTAAGAAAACTGATAAAAAGAGCATAGATGTGTTCGAGATGTTTTGTTGGAGACAAATTTTGAGAATCTCTTGGGTAGCCCGCAGAACAAATGTGTCAATATTGGAACAACTGAATATCAAGAAAAGACTAAGGACGCACGTAACGGAACAAATAATAAGCTATTTGGGGCACGTCCGTCGAAGAAACGGTTTGGAGAAGCTTATGATACAGGGAAAGGTGAAAGAAGTCGAGACAGATCCCCCACAAGATACACTGGCCACATTGTTGCAACCATTGGCGCTCCACTGTCAGAATGTTCAAGAATGACGGAAGGCCGAGAAAAATGAAAGAAGAAGAAGAAGAAGATATGGCACTAGAGAACAAATATTAAACGTACGACAGATTATATAAAAAAGCAGAGAATTATCATCGCGACATATCTGCACTTTATTGATTACAGCAAAGCCTTTTACCTAGTGAACTGGAGAAAAATGTAGCAGATTCTCTCTGAAATGGAAGTGCCACACCACCTGATTCTACTGATCAGCAATCTATATAATAACAACTGCGCTCAAGTCAGAGTGAACTGGGAACTGACTGAAAGTTTTCGGATTACCAAGGGCGTTAGGCAAGGCTGCATTTTGAGTCCAACTGTATTTAACATATATGGTGAATGGATAATACGGAAGGCCACTGATGGATGAAATGAATTCACTATTGGCGGAAGGAAGCTGTTTAATCTGAAATATGCATTCTTGCTAACTCCAAACGGGAATTGAGTCAACTACTAAAAAAAATTGAAAACATCAGCAGAGAGGAATGTCTCAAAATAAATAGACAAGGATCATGGTAATAGATAGGACTGACAACAGCCATATGATGCAGGGAAACGTGGAAGGTAGAAGAAGTCGAGACAGATCCCTCACAAGATGCACCCACCACATTGTTGCAACCATTGCATTGACGCTCCACTATCAGAATGTGCAAGAATGATGAAAGACCGAGAAAAATGAGGGATATGCTATTACGATACCTGTGTCAGGTTAACGACTAAGAAGAAGAAGAAGATACGGCACACATACTGCATGGTAGTTGTTTAATTCTAACAGGATTTCTTTATGTTTGGTATTGAACGATTTTACGTTCCCACACGTTTTGATTTTCTGATTTTCTGTTGTCTGGCCTTAGTCATCACTATTGATATCAATGAGGTATCAAGTTTTGTGAGTTTCTATAAATTATCTAAAAAAACTTAAAAAGTATTGTTAAGGCAAAAAAAGTGAAAGTATCAATAGTAGTTTTATTAGAAAGATCAGAATTGATAGAGTAAAAC